>JBBDGP010002273.1:0-267500 GCA_037952835.1 Lithobates septentrionalis
CCCTGACGCCAACGACGGGCGGACTGACTATTCCTCCCCCTGACGCCAACGACGGGCGGACTGACTATTCCTCCCCTGACGCCAACATGGGCGGACTGACTATTCCTCCCCCTGACGCCAACGACGGGCGGACTGACTATTCCTCCCCTGACGCCAACGACGGGCGGACTGACTATTCCTCCCCCTGACGCCAACGATGGGCGGACTGACTATTCCTCCCCCTGACGCCAACGATGGGCGGACTGACTATTCCTCCCCCTGACGCCAACGAATGGGCGGACTGACTATTCCTCCCCCTGACGCCAACGATGGGCGGACTGACTATTCCTCCCCCTGACGCCAACGATGGGCGGACTGACTATTCCTCCCCCTGACGCCAACGATGGGCGGACTGACTATTCCTCCCCTGACGCCAACGATGGGCGGACTGACTATTCCTCCCCCTGACGCCAACGATGGGCGGACTGACTATTCCTCCCCCTGACGCCAACGATGGGCGGACTGACTATTCCTCCCCTGACGCCAACGATGGGCGGACTGACTATTCCTCCCCCTGACGCCAACGATGGGCGGACTGACTATTCCTCCCCCTGACGCCAACGATGGGCGGATGACTATTCCTCCCCCTGACGCCAACGATGGGCGGACTGACTATTCCTCCCCCTGACGCCAACGATGGGCGGACTGACTATTCCTCCCCCTGACGCCAACGATGGGCGGACTGACTATTCCTCCCCCTGACGCCAACGATGGGCGGACTGACTATTCCCTCCCCCTGACGCCAACGATGGCGGACTGACTATTCCTCCCCCTGGACGCCAACGATGGGCGGACTGACTATTCCTCCCCCTGACGCCAACGATGGGCGGACTGACTATTCCTCCCCCTGACGCCAACGATGGGCGGACTGACTATTCCTCCCCCTGACGCCAACGATGGGCGGACTGACTATTCCTCCCCTGACGCCAAACGATGGGCGGACTGACTATTCCCTCCCCCTGACGCCAACGATGGGCGGACTGACTAATCCTCCCCCTGACGCCAACGATGGGCGGACTGACTATTCCTCCCCTGACGCCAACGATGGGCGGACTGACTATTCCTCCCCCTGACGCCAACGATGGGCGGACTGACTATTCCTCCCCCTGACGCCAACGATGGGCGGACTGACTATTCCTCCCCCTGACGCCAACGATGGGCGGACTGACTATTCCTCCCCTGACGCCAACGATGGGCGGACTGACTATTCCTCCCCCTGACGCCAACGATGGGCGGACTGACTATTCCTCCCCCTGACGCCAACGATGGGCGGACTGACTATTCCTCCCCCTGACGCCAACGATGGGCGGACTGACTATTCCTCCCCCTGACGCCAACGATGGGCGGACTGACTATTTCCTCCCCTGACGCCAACGATGGGCGGACTGACTATTCCTCCCCCTGACGCCAACGATGGGCGGACTGACTATTCCTCCCCCTGACGCCAACGATGGGCGGACTGACTATTCCTCCCCTGACGCCAACGATGGGCGGACTGACTATTCCTCCCCCTGACGCCAACGATGGGCGGACTGACTATTCCTCCCCCTGACGCCAACGATGGGCGGACTGACTATTCCTCCCCCTGACGCCAACGATGGGCGGACTGACTATTCCTCCCCCTGACGCCAACTGATGGGCGGACTGACTATTCCTCCCCCTGACGCCAACGATGGGCGGACTGACTATTCCTCCCCCTGACGCCAACGATGGGCGGACTGACTATTCCTCCCCCTGACGCGCCAACGATGGGCGGACTGACTATTCCTCCCCCTGACGCCAACGATGGGCGGACTGACTATTCCTCCCCTGACGCCAACGATGGGCGGACTGACTATTCCTCCCCCTGACGCCAACGATGGGCGGACTGACTATTCCTCCCCCTGACGCCAACGATGGGCGGACTGACTATTCCTCCCCCTGACGCCAACGATGGGCGGACTGACTATTCCTCCCCCTGACGCCAACGATGGGCGGACTGACTATTCCTCCCCCTGACGCCAACGATGGGCGGACTGACTATTCCTCCCCCTGACGCCAACGATGGGCGGACTGACTATTCCTCCCCCTGACGCCAACGATGGCGGACTGACTATTCCTCCCCCTGACGCCAACGATGGGCGGACTGACTATTCCTCCCCCTGACGCCAACGATGGGCGGACTGACTATTCCTCCCCCTGACGCCAACGATGGGCGGACTGACTATTCCTCCCCCTGACGCCAACGATGGGCGGACTGACTATTCCTCCCCCTGACGCCAACGATGGGCGGACTGACTATTCCTCCCCCTGACGCCAACGATGGGCGGACTGACTATTCCTCCCCCTGACGCCAACGATGGGCGGACTGACTATTCCTCCCCCTGACGCCAACGATGGGCGGACTGACTATTCCTCCCCCTGACGCCAACGATGGGCGGACTGACTATTCCTCCCCCTGACGCCAACGATGGGCGGACTGACTATTCCTCCCCCTGACGCCAACGATGGGCGGACTGACTATTCCTCCCCCTGACGCCACGATGGGCGGACTGACTATTCCTCCCCCTGACGCCAACGATGGGCGGACTGACTATTCCTCCCCCTGACGCCAACGATGGGCGGGACTGACTATTCCTCCCCCTGACGCCAACGATGGGCGGACTGACTATTCCTCCCCCTGACGCCAACGATGGGCGGACTGACTATTCCTCCCCCTGACGCCAACGATGGGCGGACTGACTATTCCTCCCCCTGACGCCAACGATGGGCGGACTGACTATTCCTCCCCCTGACGCCAACGATGGGCGGACTGACTATTCCTCCCCCTGACGCCAACGATGGGCGGACTGACTATTCCTCCCCCTGACGCCAACGATGGGCGGACTGACTATTCCTCCCCCTGACGCCAACGATGGGCGGACTGACTATTCCTCCCCCTGACGCCAACGATGGGCGGACTGACTATTCCTCCCCTGACGCCAACGATGGGCGGACTGACTATTCCTCCCCCTGACGCCAACGATGGGCGGACTGACTATTCCTCCCCCTGACGCCAACGATGGGCGGACTGACTATTCCTCCCCTGACGCCAACGATGGGCGGACTGACTATTCCTCCCCTGACGCCAACGATGGGCGGACTGACTATTCCTCCCCCTGACGCCAACGATGGCGGACTGACTATTCCTCCCCCTGACGCCAACGATGGGCGGACTGACTATTCCTCCCCCTGACGCCAACGATGGGCGGACTGACTATTCCTCCCCCTGACGCCAACGATGGGCGGACTGACTATTCCTCCCCCTGACGCCAACGATGGGCGGACTGACTATTCCTCCCCCTGACGCCAACGATGGGCGGACTGACTATTCCTCCCCCTGACGCCAACGATGGGCGGACTGACTATTCCTCCCCCTGACGCCAACGATGGGCGGACTGACTATTCCTCCCCCTGACGCCAACGATGGGCGGACTGACTATTCCTCCCCCTGACGCCAACGATGGGCGGACTGACTATTCCTCCCCCTGACGCCAACGATGGGCGGACTGACTATTCCTCCCCCTGACGCCAACGATGGGCGGACTGACTATTCCTCCCCCTGACGCCAACGATGGGCGGACTGACTATTCCTCCCCCTGACGCCAACGATGGGCGGACTGACTATTCCTCCCCCTGACGCCAACGATGGGCGGACTGACTATTCCTCCCCCTGACGCCAACGATGGGCGGACTGACTATTCCTCCCCCTGACGCCAACGATGGGCGGACTGACTATTCCTCCCCCTGACGCCAACGATGGGCGGACTGACTATTCCTCCCCCTGACGCCAACGATGGGCGGACTGACTATTCCTCCCCCTGACGCCAAGGATGGGCGGACTGACTAATCCTCCCCCTGACGCCAACGATGGGCCACTATTCCTCCCTCCAGTACCAAAGAGGGGACACTGTTTACTTCCAGTGACACCAGGACATTTTCTATTCCTGCTGGCCACAGTTCGGTCCCCATTGTTTTGAAGGACAGTAAACTGCCTCTTCGTTTTGTAAGTTTGGTGACCCCCCTGAACTAAAAACACTTTGGCACTCCAAAAAAAGAGAGATCCCTGCTCAGATGTATCAGACCAGATTCAGCCACATACAGCCCCTAACAGGAGTGCAAGACACTGTCTTCCACCATTGCACCGTATCTGATACAGCGCAGACAGGCAGGTAAGAATCTTTAATGAAGAGCAGACATATTGGGGGAGATTTACTAAAATTGGGGAGTGCAAAATCTGGTGCAGCTCTGCACAGAGACCAATCACCTTCCCCGGGTTATTGTCAAAGCCTAATTGAACAAGATGAAGTTAGAAGCTGATTGGCTACCATGCACAGCTGTACCAGATTTTGGATTGGATGGGCCATTCCACTACAGTAGGACTGACCCCAGAGGCTCTTCCTTTTATCCCTCTCATCTAGGTATCTATCAATCATGTTGATTTTTTTTTTTTCACCCAATCAGTACCTATAACCTAAAAAGAGTGTATCCCCCATAGGAACCTGGGATTTAAATGGGAAACAGTACACCAATACATACATATAAAACATTCTAAAATGGTTTTCAAAAGTAAGATACAAATATACACATATTCATCATAAAAACGTCTAGTTTATACTCTGGTTTCCTCCCACGATCCAAAGACATGCTGGTAGGTTAATTGGATCCTGTCTAAATTGTCCCTAGTATGTATGAATGTGAGTTAGGGACCTTAGAGTGTAAGCTTGTAAAGGGTTTACAACCACTTTAAAGAAGTATGTACTTGCTAGATGATTGTAACCAAATGAATTGGGATATCCTGTTCTTTGGGCTATATCCAGGAGTGGACTGCTTCCTGCAACAAGTATATACAACTATACCTATAACCTACTGTGCAGCTAATCGTGTCATTTTTTTTCCTTGTCCTTAGCATTTGAAAATCATCATGGAGTCCCGGTACTCTCGTGAAGGGAAGATCAAGAAAAGAACAAAAATGAGGCGGATATGCCCTGTAAGTATCTCATGGTCACAGGCTATGTAGTAGGGCTCAATATACCAAATATATATAAAACTGTTATGAAACCTACAAACTTTTTTTCATAAAATGTAATGTTGAAGCATTGTTCACATACTTGCTTAACCGCTTCAGCTCCGGAAGATTTCCCCCCTTACACGACCAGGCATTGCGTTACTTTAACTGACAATGGCGTGGTCATCCAACGCTGTACATAAAGTTTTGTAATTTTTTTTTTCCTACAAATAGAGCTTTCTTTTGGTGGTTTTTGATCAGCACTGCAGTTTTTTATTTTTTGCGCTATAAACAAAAAAAAAAACCGAAAATATGAAATAAATAAATAAAACATCCAATAAAAAAATGTTAAAAAAATCAAATGTCTTCATAAATTTTGGCCAAAATGTATTCTGCTACAGGGGGGGTGGGAGAAAGTATTTGATCCCCTGCTTATTTTGTATGTTTGCCCACTGATGATTAGTCTATAATTTTAATGGTTGGTTTATTTTAGCAGTGAGAGACAGAATTACAACAAAAATATCCAGAAAAAAACGCATTTCATAAATTGATTTGCATTTTAATGAGTGAAATAAATATTTGATCCCCCATCAATCAGCAAGATTTCTGGCTCCCAGGTGTCTTCTATACAGGTAATGAGCTGAGATTAGGAGCACTTTCTCTTAAAGGGAGTGCTCCTAATCTCAGCTTGTTACCTGTATCAAAAACACCTGTCCACAGAAGCAATCGATCAATCAGATTCCAATCTCTCCACCATGGCCAAGACCAAAGAGCTGTCCAAGGATGTCAGGGACAAGATTGTAGACCTACACGAGGCTGGAATGGGCTACAAGCCTATCGCCAAACAGCTTGGTGAGAGAGTGACAACAGTTGTTGCGCTTATTTGCAAATGGAAGAAATACAAAATAACTGTTGTTTTTGCGGCGCTTTTCGGGCTCTGGCAGGGTGCTTTAAACCCCCCGCTAGCGGCCGAATAACGAGTTAAAAGCACACGCAAAGCGCCGTCGCTGAGGTGCTTTGCAGGCGCTGCCCATTGATTTCAATGGGCAGGGGCGCTTTAGTAGCGGTGTAAAGAAGCTGCTTGCAGGACTTTTTTTGACGTCCTGCCAGCGCAGCGCCCCAGTGTGAAAGCACTCAGGCTTTCGCACTGGGATTGCAGATGAGGCTTTTTTCAGGCGCTATTTTTAGCGCTGAAGCACCTGAAAAACGCCTCCAGTGTGAAATGGGTCTTAAAACGGCTGCAGACAGACTCGGTGCAGGGAGATTTCTGCAACATATTTGGCAAGTACAGAATCACAGTATATATAAAATATTATGCAAAGTGGTTGGAGGGAAGCCTCATGTCAAAGATGTTTTTATTACAAATTATGTGAGCAGACTTGCAGTTCCTCTTTTACTGTGGGCAGCCGACTGTGACTCCTTGCGGCTTCACAGCTGGCTGCGCATGCTCAAGCCACACAAGCCCTTTGAATGGTCCTGCAGTCTCCTGGTATGTGTTCCAAGAGGCTGCAGAAGAAGGCGGAGGGGGGGCTCGGATCGCCCAGGAGAAAAAAAAAATACATTCCAAATGTGGAAAAGTGGAACTCTTCCTTTTGGGTGAAGTAATGCTTTAATTTAATTTTTCATTTTACCCTCAACGCTTCTGCAAAATGAGAACTAGAAGGTCTTCCTGTGTACAAATCCCCCAATACGGTGGCTTCCTGCCTTCCAGGGTCTCCCCAGAGCCCCTCTTGTGTGCCTAAGACAACTCCTATGTACACAAAGGCTGCCACAGACATGGTTATCTTTGTCTGCAAACTGCAGGCCACAACCCCCCCCCCCCCTCCCGAGGCAGCAGTGGCTTAGATAATCTCACACTGCAGCTATGAGGCTCAAGTTTTATTCGTTTTAGAAGTACGGGGTGTTTGTCAGCCAATAATCTGATGAACTATTACGAGTACGTTATACCTAATGTATACAGCATATGTCTGCAAACATAAAAAGGCAACAGAGGTTTTGAAAAGGGACTTTTTATTCAAGAATGTGTTTCCTTTTGAAAGTCAAGTGTCATTTGTGTGTGTTTTTTTTTTTTTTTTTTGTTTGTTCATGTTGTACCTTTTTTTATTTTTACAGCTGTGCAATGAACTTTGCCTCAACAAAAAAGAGCAGGCTCTGCATTATTCCGGCGCTCTTCACAAGTACATGAAGGTGGGTTATTGGGTCCTTAAAGCGGACTTGCATCCTCTATGTTTAAAGTTTCTGATTTTATTCTTCACACCCTCCTTTTTTCAGAATTGGGAATAAGATTTTCTTTTTAAGCTTCCTCCTCTCTCTACTAATGGATTGCTCGCCTAGGCAAAAATGTCATCCCTGGCACTGCCTGCAGACTCCAGGAATATAGACGTGTTATGTTCCAGAAATCTTCAGGCAACTCAGAGCGTTGGGTGTGCATGGGCTGGATGGGAGGCGCCTGCCCTCTCAGTGCTCTGGCCAAGGAATCCCATTGTTTACATGTTGCCATCATAGTATCAGTAATGTGTATATAATATGATTCCGCAGGTAGAGAGATCGCTGAGTGCAAAAGATGTAATCGATCCCATGCATGCGCACTCAGGGCTGTACAAACAGAATTATATTATTTACACGTTGCCGATACCATGGCAGGTGCAGGACCTTCCAGCACATGGAATTTTTTTTATTTTTTTTATTTTCACAATCCGGTTGAAATTTCTCTTAAAATGGTTTTAAAGGTACAAGGTTTTTACCTAAATGCATTAAAGAGAAGCTCAAGTCGGTTTTCTGAAAATTAAGTCAGCAGCTACAAAAACTCATCATCAGACCCTCACCTGTACCAGGACCCAGTGCTGTGCTCACCCAACTAAGGGGGCGCCGGGGACCGTGTTTGGTACTCAGCGCCAGCATCTTAACTGAAGGGACACCCAGCTTTGACCGATTGCGGCTTCACAGCCAGGTGCTGCACATTGTGAATGGTCCCGCAGTCTTCCGGGTCCTGTGACGTGACCCAGAAGACTGCGGGGAGGGAGGAGGAGAGGAGAACTTCTGCTCAAATTGCCTATGCGAGCAGAAGTAGGAGCAGGTACCTGTCAAAACCAGGTACCCCCCCCCCAGTAGTTTGTATGGTCCCCCTGTGCTTGTATGCATGCCAGACAACGTCAGGGGAATGCTCCTAATGTGACAAGGGATGGGGTATTTCCTCCCAGATCTGGACCAGGGCATCACTGAGCTCCTGAACAGACTGAGGTGCAACCTGAATTCAGCCCTCTGTAGGTTGATAATTTTCATTTACATCATACAATGCGGCATCCTTTAGTTCCTAACACATTACCCAGTCCATATCACTATAGATATCCAGCATGAGATTTCTTCCCATTTGAGATCTGATGGGTTTTCAACGTGTTCCGTGTTCCATTTTTTTTTGAGCAGTGTATTATCCAGTCATACGACCAGAACTTGCCCTATTAGAGTATGAGAATCCTTTCTGTTTAATACAAGCAATACATCTATATTGTGATCCTTCTTTTTTTTTTTTTTCAGCGACTAAAACGTATTCAGTATTCTTATACCAGGAACTTAAGATCACTGGATGAAAAGATAAAAGCATCGGAGGGGCAGAATGAGCCTCTAATTGGTAAGAGGGGGTCAGACTGCAAATGCCTTACAACAGACCTGTAAACTGCTGTTAAAAAAAATCAATTATGTAGCAGGGAAATTCTTTATATATATATATATATATATATATATATATATATATATATATATATATATATATATATATATATATATATATATATATATATATATGCACTTGAAAGAGAAGTATGTGGGTTTTTTTATTTATTTAAATCAAACTTGCCTAGGTGGATGTAGCATCGGTCCCCCGCCGACTCTAACACTGAGCTCTCTGCTCCCACCCCCTCCACAGTGCTGGCCTGTGGAGGGGGTGGAAGAGGACAGCTCAGTCTCTGAGGCTCGCCGTCAAGGCCGAGCCGGCTGCCAGTCCACGTGGGTGGATCCTGACCATATGGTCGCAAGCCTGGACCGGCTCTGACAGTCGACAGCAGGCTTCAGCCCACTGTCTACTGAAGATGGGTAATAGGAGTGCAGAATGAACTACACTCCAGTGATCCACAGAACTACAGCCAAACGAGCTTTGGCTGTACTTCTCCTTTTAAGGACCGCCCGCCCGCAATGGCAAAGCAACATACTGGTAGTTAAGCACACATTTAACCCCTTGATCGCCCCAGAGGTTAACCCCTTCCCTGCCAGTGTCATTAATACAGTAGCCGTGTATAGTATTTGCACTGATCACGGTATCGGTGTCACTGGTGATGTCAGTAGCAGTTAGTTCCACCCCAGTGTCAGATTGCCCACCGCACTATAGGAGTCCCATTATAGGTTGCTGATCATCGTCGTTCGTAGTAATAAAAAATAAACCCAATATATATCCTATAGTTTGTAGACACTATAAATTTAATGCAAAGAAATCAATATACACTTATTAAGATTTTTTTTATTATTATTTAACACATGTAACAGAATACAATTCAGTCAAAATTTATGAAGACAATTTAATTTTCAAAAGTAAAACTTTATATATATATATATATATATATATATATATATATATATATATATATATATATATATATATTAGTATCTCACAAAAGTGAGTACACCCCTCACATTTTTGTAAATATTTTATTATATCTAATGTAAAGTAGTGAGTGTACAGCTTGTATAACAGTGTAAATTTGCTGTCCCCTCAAAATAACTCAACATACAGCCATTAATGTCTAAACCGCTGGCAACAAAAGTGAGTACAACCCTAAGTGAAAATGTCCAAATTGGGCCCAAAGTGTCAATATTTTGTGTGGCCACCATTATTTTCCAGCACTGCCTTAACCCTCTTGGGCATGGAGTTTACCAGAGCTTCACAGGTTGCCACTGGAGTCCTCTTCCACTCCTCCATGATGACATCACGGAGCTGGTGGATGTTAGAGACCTTGCGCTCCTCCACCTTCCGTTTGAGGATGCCCCACAGATGCTCAATAGCGTCCGTCACCTTTACCCTCAGCTTCTTTAGCAAGGCAGTGGTCCTCTTGGAGGTGTGTTTGGGGTCCTCATTATGTTGTAATACTGCCCTGTGGCCCAATCGCCGAAGGAAGGGGATCGTGCTCTGCTTCAGTATGTCACAGTACATGTTGGCATTCATGGTTCCCTCAATGAACTGTATCTCCCCAGTGCCAGCAGCACTCATGCAGCCACACGCAAGACACACTTGTCTTTGTACTCCTCACCTGGTTGCTGCCACACACGCTTGACACCATCTGAACCAAATAAGTTTATCTTGGTCTCATCAGACCACAGGATATGGTTCCCGTAATCCATGTCCTTTGCAGACTGTTTTGTGGGCTTTCTCGTGCATCGTCCTCCTGGGACATGAGCCATGCAGACCAATTTGATGCAGTGTGCAGAGTTTGGTCTGAGCACTGGTAGGATGACCCCCCACCCCTTCAACCTCTGCAGCAATGCTGGCAACACTCATACGTCTTATTTCCCAAAGACGACCTCTGGATATGACGCTGAGCACGTACACTCAATTTCTCTGGTCGACCATGGCGAGGCCTGTTCTGAGTGGAATCTGTCCTGTTAAACCGCTGTATGGTCTTGGCCACCATGCTAAAGCTTAGTTTCAGGGTCTTGACAATCTCCTCATAGTCTAGGCCATCTTTACGTAGCGCAACAATTCTTTTTTTCAGATCCTCAGAGAGTTCTTTGCCATGAGGTGCCATGTTGAACTTCCAGTGACCAGTGTGAGAGTGATAACACCACATTTAACACACCTGCTCCCCATTTACACCTGAAACATTGTAACACTAATGAGACACATGACACCGGAGAGAGAAAATGGCTAATTGGGCTCAATTTGGACATTTTCACTTAGGGGTGTACTCACTTTTGTTTCCAGCGGTTTAGACATTAATGGCTGTGTGTTGAGTTATTTTGAGGGGACAGCAAATTTACACTGTTCTACAAGCTGTACACTCACTACTTTACATTGTAGACAAGTGTCATTTCTTCAGTGTTGTCACATGAAAAGAATGAAATATTTACACAAATGTGAGGGGTGTACTCACTTTTGTGAGATACTGTATGTGTGTGTGTGTGTGTATATATATATATATAATATGTGTGTCTCCAGACCTAAACCCTATTGAGCATCTGTGGGACATCCTCAGATAGAAGGTGGGGGAGCGCAAGGTCTCTAACATCCACCAGCTCTGTGATGTCGTCATGGAGGAGGGGAAGAGGACTCCAGTGGCAACCTGTGAAGCTCTGGTGAACTCCATGCCCAAGGGGGTTAAGACAGTGCTGGAAAATAATGGTGGCCACACAAAATATTGACGCTTTGGGCCCAATTTGGACACAGCCGATCAGCAGCTCCCAGCCATGAATCATTGCCCGGGACTTGCTGATAGGCTGCCTTTGTGTACAATTACAGCGGGAGCCAGGCAGCGGGCGCACACACCCTAAACCTAGAAGTAGGCAGCGACCTATGGGTACATCGCTTGGCCTACAGCCGCCGCTCGCCAACAGTACATTGTGGGCAAGTGGTTAATGATTTGTGATATTAATGGCCGTTTACTTTTTTTTCTCTCCATTCCTGCAGGCCTTGAATACATTTACCAGTATCCCGCAGATAAAAGAGGGGTTATACCATACGCATGTATGCTGTGTGATTGCGTTTATAAGCTTGACACCATTTTCTATCATATCGCCGGGATTAAGCACAGATGTTTGTACTTGGTAAGTACCTGTGTATCTTCACACAGCCTTAGCCGAACTAGGAACTCAAATTATACATTGAAGGGTAACAGGTGGTGGATTTGTGTCAAAAAATTTTAAAACTGATGTTTGATTTTAAAAGTAAATCTGCAAAATACATAAAAATTCTGAAGCACTTTGGGCTGTCTATAGAGCCAACAGAGCAAAAGCTGCCTGCCTCTGTCTGATTGAGTTGGACTGACTCTCTTTGACTCTCTTTAACCAGTTAGCGCCGAGAGCACACAGATATGCGACCTCTCGGCAGGTGGGCCTTGGCGATGAGCGACCGCATATTAATAGCGCTGCCCCCGGCACAGTGACCGGTGGCTCACAGAATGTTCCCGATCGCTGTTTGTGATCGGGACTTTTCTGATCATGTGACCACAGTGATTGGCTGTGGCCATAAGCCAAGCCCCACCCCACCTCCCGACACAGCAAAACCCCTTAAAGGGCCAGCGCCAAGGGGTTAAACAAGGCACTGCTCTGACTCAAATATTAACATGCTCATTTTTTGATAGAGGTGCACCGAAATTAAAATTTTGGTACAGAAACCAAAAATTCAGGATGCACTTGAAAATGACAGTTTTTAGAAAATATTTATATATATATTTTTATATGTAATTGGACTATATTTGACTTTTTAATTGATATCATGATTTCAAATGAGTATGAATTTATTGTCGGCCATTATCGGCACCTATAGCACAAGAAAAGCTCAAGAAAAAGGCATCCCTTTAAGTTCTATGTATGTCTTCACATTGGTCCATTGCGCTTCCGTTGTGGTGTTAAAAATCCGCTTCCTGCATTTTTGGTCAGTTAAAATGCATTGAAATTGCAGCAAGAACACATCAGTAAGGCACCCGCGTTATGTTTTTGATGCGGTTTTTGAGTCACATGAACCATGAAAAACGCACAGTAAAATCACAGGCGTTTTCGGCACCGTTGGGGCCCTTTCCCTGAAAACGGGATTCAGTTGGATGCATTTTGGACTGCACTCCAACTGCATAGACAGTCCAAAATCCAGGCTATCCTATGGGCATAGTTCGCACCATTTCAGTGCAGCGGAGAAAAGTGCATCATGCTGCATTTTTCCGCACTGTAAACATGCAAAAATGCATTCAAATGCACTGCAACGTGTCACAGTGCACATAGAAGAACAAAGTGGAAAGTCTGATGGGTACATGTGATGTACGGTGGCACTCTGATGGGGTATTTCCTGTAAGGGGGGACTCTGATGGGGACAATTGATGTAAAGGAAAATTTTGATAGGGGCAGTTATAGTGAGAGGCCACTCTGATGAGGTCATTTGATTGGGCAGTTATTGTGAGAGGACACTCTGATGAGGTCATTTGATTGGGCAGTTATTGTGAGAGGCCACTCTGTTGAGGTCATTTGATTGGGCAGTTATTGTGAGAGGCCACTCTGTTGAGGTCATTTGATTGGGCAGTTATTGTGAGAGGCCACTCTGATGGAAGCAGTTATTGTGAGAGGCCACTCTGATGGAAGCAGTTATTGTGAGAGGCCACTCTGATGGGGGCTTTACCGAGTTCAGGATTGCGATCTGTGCCAGGAACGATCGGCGCAGGATTGCGGCGAGACTGGATGACGTCAGACCAGAACGAGAGGCGATCCTGTCCACCATCATTTGTCTATAAGACAGGCGGGAGGCGGTTAAAGTAATCTGTAATAAAAAAACATTTTTGCCATTCTGAAGCTTCCATCTAACCACTTTTCATATTATTTTATATATACTGTGATTCTGTACTTTCCAAATATGCTGCAGAAATCTCCCTCCACTGAGTCTGGCTGCAGCCATTTTAACTGTGGGCAGCTGAAGCTGCTGTCTGTTCACATCCTGGATTTACACAGACACACCTCCAGCCTTGCAGCTCTCATTGGCCCTCTTATGACTCATCCCCCCTCCCTTCCTGCCAAACTCTCACGAGAGTGAGAAAGAGAGCTGTGCATAATGTCATTCTAATCAAAACCTCCTCCTTATTCCAAAAACCCACTACAAAACAAAAGGAGAGCGAAGATTTGCAGTCCAAGGACCACGGTTATGGAACGCTCTACCTACTCACATGCGCATGGAAGAAAACCATCAGACCTTCAAGAAGAAACTCAAGACCTACCTCTTCTAAGAAGCTGGACAACACAGGACAGATCTAGCGCCTTGAGGCGATTCAGTTCGCATTTGCAGCACTATACAAATCATTCAGTCATTCATAAGCCTAGGCTAATGACCAGACAAGAAACGGGAAGTGGGCTGTATAAAATATTTACTGGCAGAAAAATGTTTTACTATCGAAAGTTAAAACAACAAGGGCAGAAGATTTAATAGATGAAAAGTTGAAAAAATAACTGAAGGTCCACTTTAAGTTTTGGCTGGAATAGGGAATGATTAAGACTTCTGTCTGGTTTTTCTTTTCCCTGACTGGGAGATTTCCATTCACTTCCCGTCCCAGAGACCCAACAGGAAGTAACAGGAGACCTCTCCAAAAGGGAATTCCTTTATAGACAGGTGTCTATCAGACCAGGGGTTCCCACTGGAAGCTTTATTCAGTTTTCTCCTGTACGGTGATAAATCTAATATTTTGTATTTTCCTTCGCCTTCTGTACCAGTGGGGACACAGACAGCAATGCCAGCCTGCCTGGATTTAAGAAATAAAGCAGACCACCCAAATTATTCTGGTTAGAACTTCCAAATTATACCGGTCAGACTTTTAAAATTAGGAGTTGGCAGACCTGCAGCACCATTGTTGTGTTTTTGTTTTTTTTTTACCAGTTCGCTGCTTAGACCTCTATGGGTTGCCTGCAAATTAGCTGATGAAATAATCGATCGGCAGTAGTCTGTCTATTAATCCTAGATGTAGGGGGGTAGGGTGTAGTGGCGTCTTAACCACTTGCCGACCGCCGCACACAGATGTACGTCGACAGGGCGGCACGGGCAGGCAAAAGGGCTTACCTGTACGTCCCTGCCTGCCCGCGGGTGGGGGGTCCGATCGGACCCCCCCCCCCCCCCCCCGGTGCCTGCGGCGGTCGGCAAATCTTCCCCGGCGATCGGTGGTGAGGGGGAGGCCATCCATTCGTGGCCCCCCCCTCGCGATCGCTCCCAGCCAATGGGATCATTTCCCTGCCTCTGTATTGTACACAGAGGCAGAGGAAATGATGTCATCTCTCCTCGGCTCGGTATTTTCCGTTCCGGGCCGAGGAGAGAAGACTGTAATGTGAGTGCACAACACACACACACACAGTAGAACATGCCAGGCATACAAAACACCCCGATTTCCCCCCCCCGATCGCCCCCCCCTGTCACAAACTGACACCAAGCAGGTTTTTTTTTTTTTTTTTTTTTCCCTGATTACTGCATAGTGTCAGTTTGTGACAGTTACAGTGTTGGGACAGTGAGTATTACCCCCCTTTAGGTCTAGGGTACCCCACTAACCCCCCCTAATAAAGTTTTAACCCCTTGATCACCCCCTGTCACCAGTGTCACTAAGCGATCATTTTTCTGATCGCTGTATTAGTGTCGCTGGTGACGCTAGTTAGGGACGTAAATATTTAGGTTCGCCGTCAGCGTTTTATAGCGTCAGGGACCCCCATATACTACCTAATAAATGTTTTAACCCCTTGATTGCCCCCTAGTTAACCCTTTCACCACTGATCACTGTATAACCGTTACGGGTGACGCTGGTTAGTTCGTTTATAGTGTCAGGGCACCCGCCGTTTATTACCGAATAAAGGTTTAGCCCCCTGATCGCCCGGCGGTGATATGCGTCGCCCCAGGCAGCGTCAGATTAGCGCCAGTACCGCTAACACCCACGCACGCATCATACGCCTCCCTTAGTGGTATAGTATCTGTACAGATCAATATCTGATCCAATCAGATCTATACTAGCGTCCCCAGCAGTTTAGGGTTCCCAAAAACGCAGTGTTAGCGGGATCAGCCCAGATACCTGCTAGCACCTGCGTTTTGCCCCTCCGCCCGGCCCAGCCCACCCAAGTGCAGTATCGATCCATCACTGTCACTTACAAAACACTAAACTAAAGAGTCAGGCCTGATCCTGCGATCGCTAACAGTTTTTTTGGTAGCGTTTTGGTGAAGTGGCAAGCACCAGCGGCCTAGTACACCCCGGTCGTAGTCAAACCAGCACTGCAGTAACACTTGGTGACGTGGCGAGTCCCATAAGTGCAGTTCAAGCTGGTGAGGTGGCAAGCACAAGTAGTATCCCGCTGCCACCAAAAAGACAAACACAGGCCCGTCGTGCCCATAGTGCCCTTCCTGCTGCATTCGCCAATCCTAATTGGGAACCCACCGCTTCTGCAGCGCCCGTACTTCCCCCATTCACATCCCCAACCAAATGCAGTCGGCTGCATGAGAGGCATTTTCTTTATGTCCTCCCGAGTACCCCTACCCAATGAACCCCCCCAAAAAAGATGTGTCTGCAGCAAGCGCGGATATAGGCATGACACCCGCTATTATTGTCCCTCCTGTCCTGACAATCCTGGTCTTTGCATTGGTGAATGTTTTGAACGCTACCATTCACTAGTTGAGTATTAGCGTAGGGTACAGCATTCCACAGACTAGGCACACTTTCACAGGGTCTCCCAAGATGCCATCGCATTTTGAGAGACCCGAACCTGGAACCGGTTACAGTTATAAAAGTTACAGTTACAAAAAAAAGTGTAAAAAAAAAAAAACACATACAAAAATATAAAATAAAAAAAAATAGTTGTCGTTTTATTGTTCTCTCTCTCTATTCTCTCTATTGTTCTGCTCTTTTTTACTGTATTCTATTCTGCAATGTTTTATTGTTGTTATGTTTTATCATGTTTGCTTTTCAGGTATGCAATTTTTTATACTTTACCGTTTACTGTGCTTTATTGTTAACCATTTTTTTGTCTTCAGGTACGCCATTCACGACTTTGAGTGGTTATACCAGAATGATGCCTGCAGGTTTAGGTATCATCTTGGTATCATTCTTTTCAGCCAGCGGTCGGCTTTCATGTAAAAGCAATCCTAGCAGCTAATTAGCCTCTAGACTGCTTTTACAAGCCGTGGGAGGGAATGCCCCCCCCCCCAACGTCTTCCGTGTTTTTCTCTGGCTCTCCTGTCTCAACAGGGAACCTGAAAATGCAGCCGGTGATTCAGCCAGCTGACCATAGAGCTGATCAGAGACCAGAGTGGCTCCAATCATCTCTATGGCCTAAGAAACCGGAAGCTACGAGCATTTTATGACTTAGATTTCGCCGGATGTAAACAGCGCCATTGGGAAATTGGGAAAGCATTTTATCACACCGATCTTGGTGTGGTCTGATGCTTTGAGGGCAGAGGAGAAATCTAGGGTCTAATAGACCCCAATTTTTTCAAAAAAGAGTACCTGTCACTACCTATTGCTATGATAGGGGATATTTACATTCCCTGAGATAACAATAAAAATGATTAAAAAAAAAAAAATGAAAGGAACAGTTTAAAAATAAGATAAAAAAAAAATAAGAATAATAAAGAAAAAAAAAAAGCACCCCTGTCCCCCCTGCTCTCGTGCTAAGGCGAACGCAAGCGTCGGTCTGGCGTCAAATGTAAACAGCAATTGCACCATGCATGTGAGGTATCACCGCGAAGGTCAGATCGAGGGCAGTAATTTTAGCAGTAGACCTCCTCTGTAAATCTAAAGTGGTAACCTGTAAAGGCTTTTAAAAATGTATTTAGTTTGTCGCCACTGCACGTTTGTGCGCAATTTTAAAGCATGTCATGTTTTTGGTATCCATGTACTCGGCCTAAGATCATCTTTTTTATTTCATCAAACATTTGGGCAATATAGTGTGTTTTAGTGCATTAAAATTTAAAAAAGTGTGTTTTTTCCCCAAAAAATGCGTTTGAAAAATCGCTGCGCAAATACTGTGTGAAAAAAAAAATGAAACACCCACCATTTTAATCTGTAGGGCATTTGCTTTAAAAAAATATATGTTTGGGGGTTCAAAGTAATTTTCTTGCAAAAAAAAATTATTTTTTTATGTAATCAAAAAGTGTCAGAAAGGGCTTTGTCTTCAAGTGGTTAGAAGAGTGGGTGATGTGTGACATAAGCTTCTAGATGTTGTGCATAAAATGCCAGGACAGTTCAAACCCCCCCCAAATGACCCCATTTTGGAAAGTAGACACCCCAAGCTATTTGCTGAGAGGCATGTCGAGTCCATGGAATATTTTATATTGTGACACAAGTTGCGGGAAAAAGACAATTTTTTATTTTTTTTTATTTTTTTTTGCGCAAAGTTGTCACTAAATGTTATATTGCTCAAACATGCCATGGGAATATGTGAAATTACACCCCAAAATACATTCTGTTGCTTCTCCTGAGTACGGGGATACCACATGTGTGGGACTTTTTTGGAGCCTAGCCGGGTACGGGACCCCGAAAACCAAGCACCGCCTTCAGGCTTTCTAAGGCCGTAAATTTTTGATTTCACTCTTCACTGCCTATCACAGTTTCGGAGGCCATGGAATGCCCAGGTGGCAAAACCCCCCCCCCCCCCCCAAATGACCCCATTTTGGAAAGTAGACACCCCAAGCTATTTGCTGAGAGGTACGGTGAGTATTTTGCAGACCTCACTTTTTGTCACAAAGTTTTGAAAATGGAAAAAAGAAAAAAAAAATTTTTTTTCTCGTCTTTCTTTATTTTCAAAAACAAATGAGAGCTGCAAAATACTCACCATGCCTCTCAGCAAATATCTTGGGGTGTCTACTTTCCAAAATGGGGTCATTTGGGGGAGTTTTATGCCATCTGGGCATTTTATGGCCTTCAAAACTGTGATAGGTAGTGAGGAGTAAAATCAAAAATGTACGCCCTTAGAAATCCTGAAGGCAGTGATTGGTTTTCGGGGCCCCGTACGCGGCTAGGCTCCCAAAAAGTCCCACACATGTGGTATCCCCATACTCAGGAGAAGCAGCTAAATGTATTTTGGGGTGCAATTCCACATATGCCCATGGCCTGTGTGAGCAATATATCATTTAGTGACAACTTTTTGTAATTTTTTTTTTTTTTTTAGTCATTATTCAATCACTTGGGACAAAAAAAATGAATATTCAATGGGCTCAACATGCCTCTCAGCAATTTCCTTGGGGTGTCTACTTTCCAAAATGGGGTCATTTGTGGGGGTTTTGTACTGCCCTGCCATTTTAGCACCTCAAGAAACGACATAGGCAGTCATAAACTAAAAGCTGTGTAAATTCCAGAAAATGTACCCTAGTTTGTAGGCGCTATAACTTTTGCGCAAACCAATAAATATACGCTTATTGACTTTTTTTTTACCAAAGACATGTGGCCGAATACATTTTGGCCTAAATGTATGACTAAAATTGAGTTTATTGGATTTTTTTTAGAACAAAAAGTAGAAAATATCATTTTTTTTCAAAATTTTCGGTCTTTTTCCGTGTATAGCGCAAAAAAAAAAAAACGGCAGAGATGATCAAATACCATCAAAAGAAAGCTCTATTTGTGGGAAGAAAAGGACGCAAATTTCGTTTGGGTACAGCATTGCATGACCGCGCAATTAGCAGTTAAAGCGATGCAGTGCCAAATTGTAAAAAGTGCTCTGGTCAGGAAGGGGGTAAATCCTTCCGGGGCTGAAGTGGTTAAAGCAGACTTCCAGCCTTTCGCCTCTATTTGCTGCTGCTGCTTTTTCCTCCAGTGACGAGGGGGAAGGGGGGTGCACCCCATAGGGAACATGGAAATGAGAGGTTCACAGGAAATGGATGAAATGGCTTGAATGTCATTCTGCCCAAAAAAGGACCACCGGCTCTCCGTGGAGGAGGAAGCCAGGGACAGCACTGCAACGTGGGAAGGGTAAGAATAACTTGACAATAAAAGTTGTAATTTTTTTTTCTCTCCACAAGAGGGTGTAAGGAAAAAAAAGTTGGAGTTATACACTAAAACGCAACGTTTATCCAGATTTTTTGATAGCGCAGGGAACGGTTAGAACCTTGTCCTTTTTGTGGTTTTTTTTTTTTATTATTTATTTATTTGCTGTAGCTCATTTTTGCTTCCTTGCATACTGTAAAAATTGCATCTCCTGATAGGAAATTGCACTTCAACTGTCTCTGTATTATAATCGATGCAAGCACTGTGATATCTGATAGGGAATAAAAAATATCTTAAACTAAACCGTTTTGTTGCATTGCATTTTCAGAGTAAGAATTTTCCTGCCATGGGAATCGACCGTAATTTCAGGGTAAAAACCCCTTCTGACTTCAGAAAACTACTGAGTGCTGTTGAGATCGTTGAGAAAAGCCATGGAAGGAAAAAGATAAATGTAAGTTTTCATATAGGCGGCAATTGCTGGCAATGGCAGCGTCCAAATAGGTGAGACGCTGCATTTGCGGCTCCGCCCTGATTCCCAAAAGTAGTTTCTGTACTACTTTTGGCCATTTCTGGGTGCAATTTCCATTGACATCTGTGCAGAAAATCTCTGAAATCACCCCCGAAGTCGGGACTGACACGCGGGAATGAAATTGTGCGCGTTCAGCTGAATGCGCACAATTTCATTCCCACAGTCAGTGTGAACCTGGACTCGAGGAAACTTGAGTTATGAAAATGTGTAAGCTAACTTGAAATCTGCCATTTGCTAACTTGAAATCTGCCATTTGCTAACTTGAAATTTTCCATGCTTGATCGGGGTATTTTTTTTATTTATTTTTTTACACACACTTTTTTTTTTTTTCTCGTTTTCTCTGCAAGGAGAGAGAGATACTAGGTATCCCTCTCCTTCATTCACAGAGAAAACATGGGGGCGGGCTTCACAGTGACTGATCACTGTGATAGCCCATCAGAGGATATCATAGGTGACTCGGAATTTGAGTTTCTGGGTCCCTATCGTTTGTATGGGGCCCGGGGCTCCCGCTGGGGGGCGCACTGTGTGGCGCGTTCCAAGCACAAAGGGAGATGTGCAAATATGCGGCCCCCACAGAAAAAAAGCCCATTTCAGTGGGGCCACATATTTTCGTATGGTCGGTGTGAAGGGTGTAAAAATGCTGCAAGTAGAGAAAAAATTTACCCGATAACTTGCCAGAAATTCAGAGAGCTCCTAGCTGCTTGTGTTGCCAGCCCTGACCAGTTCTCTTTTATTGGACTAAAGAACACTTCCCTCTTATATTATAGAGATGAGAAGAAGGGGAGGTGATCTGCAGGCATTAGAAATGTTTTATATATCTTTTTTTTTTTTTTTTGTCTGACCATAATAAAGAAAACTTGTTTACTAGTTTTTGGGTGTACTAATTCACTGCCATTTTTGTTTTTTATTCTTTTTAGGTATCCAACAGCTTTTTTAATGCTAAGAAAAACGGAGGCATTACTTATGATTCAGAGTCGGGAGGTGAATGTAAGTCCAGTCCATTAATTTTACTGCACAGTGCCTGAGTCCTAGTGGTCATGATGAATTAGTGCTGATCTATGGACCTCGGATGGGTTAAACTAAAGCTGGCGAGCTTTGGGCCAAACTAGGCCATGTTTGAATTAGGGGTCGACTGATAATTGGGGGCCGATTATTCGCTCTTTTTTTTTTTTTTTTTGAAGCATCGGTCACAAACTTACCGATATTGCTTCAAAGGGTTGCAGCTGCAGGCATCACCCCGGTTCTACTCTTTAGAGCCGATGGTCAGCTTTCTTGTAGTGACAACCGATGTGGCTAAGCAGCCGATCGGCTGTTATTAAAAGTAGTGGGAGGGGGCGTCCCATTCCTGCCGCCTTACACTGCTCTGTCCAGGTCTCTTGTCCCACTGGGAGGGGGGAGGCAAGCAACCGGCTGGCTGGAGACCTGAACAAAGCCGGTATCGGCTTCGATCGGGTCTCAGATCTAGTAACCCGGAAGCAATATCATGACGTCACTTCCATTTTAAAAAATAAAAGTATTCAAAACTAATACTTTCTAAGTGCAGAGGAAGGGTTTGGGGTCTTATAGACCACAGATCCCTCCATAAAGAGTACCTGCTGCCTATTACTGTCGCAAGGGATGTTTACATTCCTTGTGACAGTAATAAAAGTGATATATATAAAAAAGAAAAAAAAATTAAAGCACAGTGTCAAAATAAAAGCTTTAAGTGTACAGAATATCGGCATCTGATATCAGATTGAAAGGCAGGCGAAAAATCGGTATCGGCCCTGAAAAAACGATATCGGTCGACCCCTAGTTTGAATTGTGTGGGACAGAACTTGGCTTGGATTTAGATGGGCAGCAAAAACAGTTTTTTATTGTTTTTCGGAGGAGCAATCCACCTATCGGTGTCTTATATTTCTGAGGAAAGGCTGTTGGATTACTGTGGTTTAGTTCCCAGCTTTGCTACCATGTGTGGGTCACACTTTCTTTGCTGGATTTTTAGTTGATGCTAGAAGCTCAAAGAATGCAACGGTGTGGCCATCCAAATATGCATGCCCCACCCTCACAATTTTTTTGCATGCAACCAAAGATGCACAAAGCAGGCATTTTTTTCCAAACCCGTGCAGCACACCTAAAATGTACAAGATGTGAACAGGATCTTACAGGCCAAGTTCACTTTTTGCACCAAGCTACCCATATTTAGGATGTAACGTTGTGCAAATGCCCCCTTTCCTAACCCCTCACAATCTTCTTTTCTTTTAATGGTAAACATAGTCATTTAAAAAAAAAAAAAAAACTACTTTACATGTTCTGTGCAGTGGTTTTGCACAAGAGCAGCCCAGATCCTCCTTTTCTTGGGTCCTTTAGCGGTACTCCTGGCTCCTGCCGAGTGCCCCCACAGCAAGAAGCTTGCTATGGGGACACCTGAGCCGAGCCGCTGCTCTATGGAACCACGCCTCAGCATGCCCCCCGCCTTTCTTTCTCTCCTCATTGGCTCACTGACTTTGAAAGCGGGTGTGTCTCAACCAATCAGGAGGGAGAGTCCCGGTCAGCCGAGGTTCTTGTCCAACATCGGTGGATCAAAATTTGGGTTCAGGGTAAGTATTAGGGGAAATTGGTGTTTAGTCCATATGTGAGCACCCGAGTAATATATTAAATGAAGTGAAGGTCCTGTTGTATGAGAACACAAGTGCTTGGGTCCACCACCATATATAGATTGACTGGCCGCTTACCAGAAACCCATGACCCCCCGTTACAGAGGGTCTGAGTGAGCTGTTGGATCTTAGTGCTCTGGACCACCATAAAGCCAAGATGGATAGCTGGGATGGGACATCAGGGACCTTAGTATGAATGGATGGATCCACGAAAAATCTGTAACCATGTATGCCAATAGATCACATCGGTCACCTCCCACCGATGTTGTGATACCAGTAGGACGGGCTGTCTGTGAGCATCCGGCCGGTGCTCCGGACTGTTTTTCCAAGAACGCTTATTTCCGATTTTACATGTGAGTGTATACTTTATTTGTTTTTGATAAAGCCTTAAGATTTTACACTATTGGAGCCCCCATCTTCTTTGTCATACATGGTTACATCACTCTGCTGAGAGACAGATTTTTCGTGGATCCATCCATTCATACTAAGGTCCCTGCTGTCCCATCCCAGCTATCCATCTTGGCTTTATGGTGGTCCGGAGCAATAAGATCCAACACTCAGACCCTCTGTAACGGGGCGTTATGGGTTTCTCGTAAGCGGCCAGTCAATCTATATATGGTGGTGGACCCAAGCACTTGTGTTCCCATACAACAGGACCTTCACTTCATTTAATATATTACTCGGGTGTTCACATATGGACTAAACACCAATTTTCCTTTATTGCTGCACATTATATTGTAGTTTTGATGCTAGCCTTATTGTTTATTGCACATGTTTAGTTACATGATATATGACTATACATATATTTGAATTCAATCTAAAGGTGATGCTTTATTACTTTTATACTTATTTGTTTATCGCTAGCGCGAATCAAAAGTTTTATAAATATCCATGTTGTGTGTTTGTGTCACATATAGGAATTCGAAGCTCTTTTTCTCATAATTTTTCATTTATTTGTCATTTCTACTTGATTTTTTGACTATTTATTTTACTGATGCGCAGTTAACCCCTTTCTCTTTTTCTAAGTATTAGAGGGGCTGCTGCACACTGAAGGTTTTTCATCTTAATGCATAGAATGCAGGATTAGGATTAAATAAAACTTCTGCCTTTAGAACCCCTTTAACTAGTTCCTGCCTGGCCTATAGTCAAATGGCGACCAGGTGGGATCGCTCTAGATCTGGGTGGACATCACATGCTGTCCTCCCTGGATCATGCACTTGCACCCCACGGGCTGCACTGCGGCAGGATCTGTCACTGGCTATGTCCTGCAGATACAGTGGATGATAGATCAGTGTACCAGCCCGCTGCCGATACCATGCAATTGCAGTGACTAATCACAGCAGATCACATGACAATTGTACACAACCGAATGGCTTCAATTCATTGTGTACTAGTGTGTTCATTTCGGTGTTTGGTCACAGTGATCACATGGTACAGACAGGGCCAATCACAGCCCATCTGTACCATGTACTTGGCTGTAACAATTCACTGTTAATCACAATAAAAAAACACTGAATAAATCGATTTCATTCAGTAAAAATAGTTGTTTATAACAGTTATATTCACTGTTATAAGCAATCATAGTGTGAAAAAAAAAATGCTAATTGCCATCCCAGATTGGTACAGTGTCACCATGGTAACACTGTATTACCCAGTGTGAAATTAATTATTAAAAAAAAAAAATTAAAATACTGTCACCAGTCAGTGTCTCTGATCTCCTCCACACCAGTAATTTGATGACACTGTACTCCATGAAAAAAACTATTTTTTAACATTTCTTCGTTTTCAAAAAATTACAACTTCAAAAAACTTGCCGTGCCTCTTACTAAATACCTTGGACTGTCTACTTTCCAAAAAGGGTTCATTTGGGGGATATTTGTACTGTCCTGATATTTTCGGGCCTTAAGAAATGAGATAGGCCGTCGGTACACCAGGATTGATCCATTTTCACATATAAATAGCATAGTTTGTGGACTCTATAATATTCCTACAGACCAATAATATATGCTGATTTTGAATATTTTCACCAAAGAAATTAAGCAGAATACATTTTGGCCTAAATTTTACAAAGAACAATTATTTATTTATAAGATTTACAAAAAAAAAAAAAACACAAAGAAAAACTTGGTTTTTTTTTTTTTCTTTTGATCTTTTTCTTTGTTCAGCAAAAAAATTAAAAACCCTAGCGGTGATTAAATACCACAAAAAAATGCAAAAAATTTCATATGGGTACAGTGTACCATGACCACGCAATTGTCATTCAAAGTGTGACAGCGCTAAAAGCTGAAAATTGGTCTGTTCAGGAAGGGGGGTGAAAGTGCCCAGTATTGAAGTAGTTAAAGAACAACTCTGGTAAAATTATAAAATCACGTGTGATTTAAGTATGAATCTACCACTAATGGCCCATACACACGATCCGAAAATCGAACGCAAAATACCACTTACAACGCGATCGTACGATAATCGGATCGTTAGTACAGAGCTTTCGAGAGCCGATCACGACAATTCATCCGATATTATTAGACAAGCATGAAAATTTTCCTTGTACGATTTTCGTATAGTCATGACATCCCTTCCGATTTTTTGTTTTTTTCTGTCGTACGAGAATTATCGTGACTTTAGTAACCTATTCAATTTCTACTTGCGACTAGTAAGCGAAAAAAGTTGTACGATCTGTCGTACGATATTCGGATCGTGTGTACAGGCCATTAGCCTGGTCTGTCTTTTTTTTTTTTTTTTTTTTATAAATGACCTTTGGAATATTTTATAAGTACATCTTGAGCTTGCCAGTAGAACGGTTAAATAAGCACTTCCTTTGATAGGGTGACAAAGCTTTTCCTGCTACAGTGAAATCACTGCTGGGTTGTCAGCCTTGCTGCTGGCGCTGTAGGTGCTTGGCACTGTTGATAGTCGTATCAGTAAATAGCCACACCCCCCTAGCCCTTCATACTGACAGCACATTGCTCTATATCTGTAGGAGCTTAGAGAGTGAAGTAAAAATCCCTCATCAATCACTTTCAACCCTTCTAACGCTGTCTTATCAGGGTACAGGAGAAATCGAGAATCCCAGGATGCATTTTCCAAAAAAAAAACTGGTAAACGAAGTCTGGAGGCTTTAGATTAGGGGTCTCAAACGGGTGGCCCTCCAGCTGTTGCAGAACTACATTGCAACGGCATTGCAAGACTGGCAGTTACAAGCATGGCTTCCACAGACAGAGGCATGATGGGACTTGTAGTTTCGCAACAGCTGGAGGGCTGCCAGTTTTGAGACTCCTGCTCTAAACTGATGAGCTGTAAAGACTCCTGCTTTAGATAGACCTTAACCAGTTCCTGACCGCCCCATATCCTTGTGCCTAACAAGTGTAATGTGTGCTGCTTTTACTTCACTATCTGTCTGTTTTTTGTTTTTGTTTTTTATCCCTGCCTTGCAGGGAGAAGAAACGGACAGATCATTGTTTCCAAAATCATTGACTGAAATCAACTGCCAACAGCATGGGTCAGCAGGGGGTGACCCATTCTTCCTTTTTTACTATGTACAGCTAAAGAGTGAACCTTTAATCACAAGCTGCAGTAACAGCCATCAGCTTGTGCGGGTTTTGTTTTTAGCTGGCGACCGGCTTCAAAGTGAAAGTGATGCAGCAGTTCATTTTCACAGAGCCGACAGCGTGGTGCCTCTCCCCCCCCCCCCCTCCCTTATGGTTCCCGGGCTCTCCAGCGCTTACCGGTGCCCAGGAACACAACCGCCAGCTAGAGGAAGAGAGACTGCAGTGAGACAGAGGCAAATCCACGCAAACAATGAAGCCGGAAGTGATGTCAGAGGCATCCTTTCCTAATCAGTACAGCCAGGAGACACAGCTAACCAAGCCGATCTGTGCTTGGTTAGATGGTGTGATGGGCAGGGGAGATATTTGGGGTCTATTAGACCCCTAATGTCTCCCTAAATGGTACCTGTTACCTGCTTAATGCTGTCACATTATCCCCTTGTGATAGCAATCAAGCAAAAATAAAGAAAAGCGATAAAATAATTATAAAACATATTAAAATTAAAAAAAAATTTACCAAAACCCAGTTGCCCTGCACATCTGTGCAAACAGAAGCCGAGGGTGTGCACGTGTATGTAAACCACAGTCACACCACACATGTGACATATCGCCGCGAACGTCAGTGAGAACAATAATTCTAGCACAAGAGCTTCTAGTTAACTCTCTAAACCAGGGGTCTCCAACCGGCGGCCCTCCAGCTGTTGCAAAACTACAAGTCCCATGAGGCATTGCAAGGGCTGACAGTCAGAGGCATGATGGGACTTGTAGTTTCGCAACAGCTGGAGGGCCTGCCAGTTTCGAGACTCCTGCTCTAAACTGATGAGCTGTAAAGGCTTTTAGGCTTTTAAAGCATCACCGATGGAGATTTTTGGGCACCATAATTTTCAGGGATCTCGCGGGCGTACGCAATTTTTAAGCCATAGAATGTTTGGTATCCGTTTACTCAATGCAACCTCATTTTTTATATTTGAACTAAAAATGGGTACTATATGGTGTGGTTTTGCACTAAAACTAATTTTATTATATTTTTTTCCTGAAAATTTGCGTTTAATAAACAGTTGTGCAAATATGTGAAACAAAACTTTGCCACTATAACCTTTTTTTATTTTATAGGCCCTCTGATTTCAGAAAATATATGATGTTCTAAGGGTTTAAGTCATGTTATTGCCAAAAATTAAGATTTTTACATGTATGTGACAAATAAAAAAAAAATGCTCTGGAGCCAAACTGGTTAAAAATAATCAATTTTCACAATTCCTAGGTCTCTCATCAAGTGAGGATGAACAGGACAATCCACGTTCAAACTCTACCACTAAGCCAAAACCTCTTATTACAGATGAATGGCCAACATCAAAGGGTGGTGTTGGTAACCAGAAAGGCAATCTACCATTTCAGCATGACCTTAATGTTGATAGAGCTGGTCCAGCATTTCAATATGATGAGCACAGTGCTATAACGCGCCCGCTAAGGAACCATGGCGATTCTGGTTTTCAATGTGATCGTAATATCCGTGAAGACAGTGATAGCCTACCTATGGAGCTTTCATACCAACAAAGAGACCCTGACAGCAGGAAATTCACTGGTAGGGCAGATTTTCCTGGTGATCGTAATCCCAGCTATGAAATGCACAGAAGTGAGATGGCATTTGAATACGATGACCTAAAAGGGCCAACCTTACAAGGTGGCCCCAGGCATACCGACAGCCAAGTAAGGAAAAATGACCGTGACTTTGCTTTTCAGCTTGATCAAAGCACACAATTACTGGGTAATCCCCGTGGTGACTTTGGCCTGCCGTCTATTGGACCGTTACACGGTGACCGCAGTCTGCAAACGCAGATGCATAGAGGTGGGGCAACGTTTGAGTACGACGACAGACAAGAGTCAGCATTAGACGGGGGTCCCTTGCGTACCGACAGACAACTAAGGAACAGCGACCGCGACTTTGCTCTTCAGCGAGATCAAAGCATGGGTGACCATGGTGTGTCATCTCTGGGACCATTACGTCAACAAGTAGATCGGGAAGGCTTTAAGGGTCAAAATAGGACATCGAGCCATCCTTCAAATTTTCCTGGTGACCGCGATCTGGGCTCTCGAACACACAGAGATGATAGGACAGAGTTTCAGTACGATGACAGACAAAGTCTGTTAGAAGGTGGTCCCAGGCATAGCGACAAGCAAGAATGGAAAAATGAACGTGACTTTAAGTTTCGGCCTGATCAAAGCATGCGATCACTGGATAACCCCCGTGGTGACTTTGACATGCCATCTATGGGGTCGCTACGTCAACAAGGAAATAGAGATGGCTTTAAGGGTCAAAATAAGACCCCCAGCCTGCCTCCACTTTTTCCTGGTGACCATGATCCCAGCTATCAGATGCGCAAAGATGAGATGGCATTCCAGCGTGATGACAGGCGAGCGCCAACATTACAAAGTGGCCCCAGAGAGTCCGATGACCAATTAAGGATCAGTGACCGTGACTTTGCTTCTCGGCTTGATCAAAGCAAACGATTACCGGGTGATCTCCTTCGTGACCCTATTATGCCATCTATTAGACCGTTGCTTCAACAAGTAGATGATGGTTTTGAGAGCCAGGGCAGGACAAAGGACCATCCTCCAGGTTTTCTTGGTGACCACAATTTCAGCACTCCGATGCACAAAGATAGAATGGGGCTCGTGTATGATGACAGACCAGGACCAATGTTACAAGAAGGCCCCAGGCATACTGACAGAGGAAGAAACGATGGCCGGGACTTTGCTTTTCGGCGTGATGAACTGGGCAATGCCCGTGTTGACCCCGATATGTCATCTATGGGACCATTACATCTGCAAGTAGATCGTGACCTAAAGGGGCAAAATAGGACACAAAGCAATCTTCCGGGTTTTTCTGAAGACCGCAACTCCCGAATGCACAGAGATGAGAAGGCATTTCAGCACGATGACAAAAGAGTTCCAATGCTACAAGGTGGTCACAAAACTGACGACCAAGTACGAAATAATGACCGTGACTTGGGTTTTAGGCAGGATCAAAGCAAGCGATCACTGGGTAATATTCATAGTGATTTTGACTTGCCATCTATGGGACCATTAGATCGTGAAGACTTTAAGGGTCAAAAGAGAACACAGGTCCATTCTCCAGGATTCCCTGGTGACCTTGATTTCCAATCTGAAATGCACCGAGTTGGGACATCCTTCCAGTATGATGACGGACGAAAAGCAATGCCACAAGATTCTGCTTTTCAGCTCGAGTTTCAAAGGGAAGAGCTTTCCCAGGCGCTCCAAGGAAGAATGCTGCAGGACGATGTTCTAACTTTTCAAGGTATTTTATCCATCATATCTGAATGCCATTACAGAAAACCTTACACCCACTGAACATGTCACTATATAGATCTAAATGTCCTTTCACAAAATTCTATATAGTCCTCCAAGTTCCTCTTCTTTGTTCACTGGAACACATCATCACACTTCAGGGATGCTAGAAAACACAGCAAGACTACAGTGAGGGAAAAAAAGCATTTGATCCCCTGCTGATTTTGTATGTTTGCCCACTGACAAAGAAATGATCAGTCTATAGTTTTAATGGTCGGTTTAATTTAGCAGTGAGAGACAGAATAGCAACAACAAATATTCAGAAAAACGCATTTCAAAAAAGTTATAAATTGATTTGCATTTTAATGAGTGAAATAAGTATTTGACCCCTTCACAAAACATGACTTGGTACTTGGTGGCAAAACCCTTTTTGGCAATCACAGAGGTCAGACGTTTCTTGTAGTTGTCCACCTTGGTTTGCACACATCTCAGGAGAGATTTTGTCCCACTCCTCTTTGCAGATCCTCTCCAAGTCATTAAGGTTTCGAGGCTGACGTTTGGTAATTCAGACCTTCAGCTCCCTCCACATATTTTTTATGGGATTGAGGTCTAGAGACTGGCTAGGCCACTCCAGGACCTTTAATGTGCCTTTTCTTGAGCCACTCCTTTGTTGCCTTGGCCATGTGTTTTGGGTCATGCTGGAATACCCATCCACGACCCATTTTCAATGCCCTGGCTGAGGGAAGGAGGTTCTCACCCAAGATTTGACGGTAAATGGCCCCATTTATCATCCCTTTGATGCGTTGAAGTTGTCCTGTCCCCTTAGCAGAAGAACACCTCCCTAAAGCATAATGTTTCCACCTCCATGTTTTACGGTGGGGATAGTGATCTTGGGGTCACAGGCAGCATTGCTCCTCCAAACACGTTGAGTTGATGCCAAAGAGCTTGATTTTGGTCTCATCTGACTACAAGACTTTCATCCAGTTCTTCTCTGAATCATTCAGACGTTCATTAGCAAACTTCAGATGGGCCTGTACATGTACTTTCTTGAGCAGGGGGACCTTGCAGGCGCTGCAGGATTTCAGTCCTTCACGATGTAGCATGTTGTTACCAATTGTTTTCTTGGCGACTATGGTCCATGCTGCCTTGAGATCATTGACAAGATTCTCCCGTGTGGGTCTGGGCTGATTCCTCACCGTTTACATGATCATTGAACCTCATTGATCTTGCATGGAGCCCCAGTCTGAGGGAGATTAACAGTTATTTTGTGTTTCTTCCATTTGCGAATAATCGCACCAACTGTTTGTCACCCTTTCACCAAGCTGCTTGGCGATGGTCTTGTAGCCCATTCCAGCCTCGTGTAGGTCTACAATCTTGTCCCTGACATCCTTGGAGAAGCTCTTTGGTCTTGGCCATGGTGGGGAGATTGGAATCTGATTGCTTCTGTGGACAGGTGTCTTTTTTTGTTACAAGTAACAAGCTGAGATTAGGAGCACTCCCTTTACGAGAGTGCTCCTAATCTCAGCTCGGTACCTGTATAGAAGCCACCTGGGAGCCAGAAATCTTGCTGATTGATGGGGATCAGATACTTATTTCACTCATTAAAATGAAAATCAATTTATAACTTTTTTGAAATGCGTTTTTTCTGGATATTTTTGTTGTTCTGTCTCTCACTGTTGAAATAAAATTATAGACTGATTATTTCTTTGTCAGTGGGCAAACGTACAAAATAAGCAGGGGATCAAATACTTTTTTTCCCTCTCTACATATTTGCTTTTGGGTTTAATACCGCTTTAATATGCATGTTTTCTCCTCCCCGCTACACAGCACTCTAGAAGCCACAGGGCTACGGAAGATTGAGACCTTGTCAGTACACAAGACCCCTTTAACACTGAGATAGTTTTCAGGCATTTTAGTGCTAGAAATAGCGCCTGAAAACTGCCTCCCGAATGTGAAAACCCGAGTGCTTTCACACTGGGGGGCGGCGCTCTTGCGGGACGTTTTAAAAAGTCCTCCAAGCAGCATCGTTTGGGAGCGCTGTATACAGCACTTCCAAAACACCCTTGCCCATTGCAATGAATGGGCAGCGCTTTGGAAGCGCTGCAACACAGGCGTTTTTAACCCCTTCTTCGACTGCTGTTATAAATAGATTGATAGAATATTAAGATATCTGTCTTAAGTTTCCTAAATGAATTGTTTCTGATTTTTGGTTAACTCAATTGCAGAGCTAAAGGCAGCGCATGAAGCCGGTCTTGACTTAGGCTGGGGGTAAGTATACACCCTGTAACTTGTTTCTTAGAAGACTGACATAGCTGGAGCAGTGCTAAGCATTATTTTATTATTATTTTATTTTTTTCTCCTGCAAATAACACAGAATGGAATTGCTTTCTCATGGATACCAGCTCAGCACTGCAATCACGTAGATTGTTCCCTTCTAGCTAGAGGGCTGAAATGTCCAGACTCCCCCACCACATTGATCTCAGGCCTTCAGCACTGTTTGTATCCAAGAAAGGTGCGCAATCCTAAACATCAAACAAGGAAGCACATACAAATGCCAGCATGAGCTCCAATAAACCAGTGAGCTCAAAAAGGTGCAAATATTTTAAAAAAATGCAAATATGAAAAACAAAAACACAAAAACTAAAATGATGGTGTAAATGTGTAGTCCAAAAAGTGCTGAACCCTGTCTGGAGAATCAGAACAAACTTCTCAGAAAGACAACCTATTTTTCTTTTCATCAAACAAAGTAAAAACAGCGCCGCTTTACCAAATGTGGTGGATCTCAGATGATAGCGATCGGATAGGCACACACAGGAAGGATCACTTGGCCAAGGGCGTTCCTGTAGCGGCTTTGTCTCTCCTTAAACACTCCTCTCAGAGCCTTCTAGTCCCATAGATTCCTCCATGGGATGTGTTTATAAAATGAAAAGAAGAGGCTTTGTGGTGCAGTACTCAAATTTAAAAAGTATTTATTTAAAAAAAACAAAAAACGGCACTGACATCCAAATAAAACGGTATTCAGTGTATTCAAAACCAGCCCGGGCTCATGCCAGCCAGCTGGTGCGCAGTGACGTCAAGATCTGTAGCTCCGCCCGACGCGTTTCCCCATACAAGGCTTCGACTGGGAAAGGAGGCTTGTTGTTTTTTTATTTTGCTTTTGTTTTTTATATTTGCACCTTTTTGAGCTCATTGGTTTATTGGAGCGCATGCTGGCATTTGTATGTGCTTCCTTGTTTGATGTTTCGGCCTATATATACAGTTTTTTATTTATTGTGTTTAGCGCAGATATCCTGCTATACATATCTTCAGCACTGTTTGACTGGGGAGGGGAACCCATGAAAAGAAGAAAAGTGCTAATGGATAGGCTGTCCTTTGCAGGCATTGGGAATAGAATAACGTGCAACATGCCTGACCATCATGCCGTTGATTTTGATAATCGTAATTTCGATCACTTTGGAGGAGACAGGAGGAGGTTAAACACTTACCTGCATTCCTGTGTCACTCCCTCACCGGCTAAGTGAGCGAAGCTTTGCTTTCTCCGTGACGACTTATTATATATATCGATATCAGCAGGAAGAAAGTGCTGAAGCTGGGGAGAGAGCGACACAAATAAAGAAGTAGCGAGTGATCTTTATTTTCCTAGCAATCCTGTCACTGGTGAATTCTCACAAGTTTGTCCACTGTCCTGACATTGTTACTGCTGCCCCAAGTAAACTGGTAAATGGATCAGTTTGAACCCTAACCCATCCACCCAACATAAATAAAGTTTAATGAAACACTCAAGGATATGAGTTTTTCTGTTAGAAATTAAACTCCTATTGTGGCACCTGGGGTTGTTTGTGCACTGCAAGAACACCACTCACCGCCAGGACACACTGAAAACCATTGTTATTTATTTATTTTTTGTGTGTATGGAGCACTTATCCTCATACTAAACTGTGGGCAAGAGGTGTTGGGTAGGGGGTGGGAGCTGTGCCTGGACCTACTGTTCTTTCCCACCGACCACCTCCCAGCCTTTTAAGACTTCTAAATACTGAGAGGCGGAGGCAGGTATTCCAGACATGTGACCGCTGTGATTGACTGTCACATGATCAGAGAGAGCTCCAAATCGCAAATAGGCATTGGGAGTTTTTTGCTGATAACTATCCTGGGATCACACTCTCAGCGCATCCCAGTCTTAGTCCGTAGGGTTCAATATTGAGTTGGCCCACCCTTTGCAGCTATAACAGCTTCAACTCTTCTGGGAAGGCTCTCCACAAGGTTTAGGAGTGTGTCTATGGGAATGCTTGACCATTCTTCCAGAAGCGCATTTGTGAGGTAAGGTACCGATGTTGGACGAGAAGGCCTGTCTCCGCTCTAATTTATCCCAAAAGTGTTCTATCGGGTTGAGGTCAGGACTCTGTGCAGGCCAGTCAAGTTCCTCCACCCCAAACTCGATCACCCATGTCTTTATGGACCTTGCTTTGTGCACTGGTCCAAATAATTTGGTGGAGGGGGATTATGGTGTGGGGTTGTTTTTCAGCGGTTGGGTTGGCCCCTTAGTTCCAGTGAAGGGAACTCTTAAGGCGGCAGCATACCAAGACATTTTGGACAATTTCATGCTCCCGATGTGAACGGGTTCCAGGATCACCATGTCTCTCTGTGTAGCTCCACACTAGTGATGAGCTCGGGTGTGTTCGGATCGAACCCGCCAGGAAGCCGGCACTGCACGCCGACAATCATAGGCAGATTGTGTATGTGCAACTGCCGGGCGGGAAATGCCTCCCTGCCTATGATTGGTGGAGCACAGTGACGGCTTCCTGGCGGCTTTGATCCGAACACACCCCGAGCCTATTACTACTCTACACCATTGATGAAGGGAAAAGGAAATGGTGAAGTTGTGGTTTGCTCTGGTGACGGGGTCAGGAGTACAAACTCCTTGTGCCGTCTATTACATGAACCTGTTACTTTGCTTCTTGCAAGTGAATCACGTTACCTTTTTTTGTTTTCCTAATTTTGGCTATAAGACTGTTAATAGAAAATCCTTGTCCAAATATTCTGTATATAATTATTTGTTTTACATTTTGTCTCTCTTCTCCTGACAGCGGAATGGATGAACAGGTCAGTAGTCTTATATGTCATTATTAAATGTTTAAACTTTCTTTCTGCATGGGAAGTCTTTACAAATTTTGCCCTAAATAACAAGACACGTGGCCACTCATTAAAGTTAGAAGGAAAGAGGTTTAACCTTAAACTATGTAGAATGTTCTTTACTGTAAGAGCGGCAAGGATGTGGAATTCCCTTCCACAGGCGGTGGTCTCAGTGGGGAGCATTGATAGTTTAAAAAAACTATTAGATAAGCAACTGAACGACCGCAACATACAGGGATATATACAATGTAATACTTCTAATCACACACATACTGTAGGTTGGACTTGTGTCTTTTTTCAACCTCACCTACTATGTAACTGTGAAAGTGATGAGCTTTGTTATAAACCATATGACCGATGGATGTGAATAAATACCTGACAGTGGAAAACCTTCCGTTTACCCCCAAAGCCCAGACCTTGAGCAACCTACCAGCAGGCTCAGCCATTGCCTTGTAGAGATGGAATGTATGAATGGATATGGAATGAGTTCAAGAAGGTCACTGTTTGCATAGTCCCTTCATTTACCACTTCAGCCCCGGAAGATTTTAACCCCTTCCCGACCAGAGCACTTTTCTGCGATTTGGCACTGCGTTGCTTTAACTGACAATTGCGCGGTCGTGCGACGTTGCACCCAAACAAAATTGACATCCTTTTTTTCCCACAAATAGAACTTTCTTTTGGTGGTATTTGATCACCTCTGCGGTTTTTATTTTTTGCGCTATAAACAAAAAAAGAGTGGCAATTTTGAAAAAAACACAATATTTTTTACTTTTTGCTATAATATCCGCCAAAAATATATATAAAAAAACTATTTTTTTCCTCAGTTTAGGCTGATCTGTATTCTACCTATTTTTGGTAAAAAAAAAAATCGCAATAAGCATATATATATATTGGTTTGCATAAAAGTTATAACGTCTACAAAATAGGGGATAGTTTTATGGCATTTCTATTATTATTTTTTTTATTAGTAATGGTGGCGATCTGCGATTTTTATGGTGGACACTTTTGACACTATTTTGGGACCATTGTCATTTATACAGCGATCAGTGATATAAAAATGCACTGATTACTGTGTAAATGACACTGGCAGGGAAGGGTTTAACCACTAGGGGGCAATGAAGGGGTTAAGTGTGTCCTAGGGAGTGATTCTAACTGTGGGGGGATGGGCTTCAACACACATGACAGCGATCACTGCTCCCAATGACAGGGAGCAGTGATCGCTGTCATGACACTAGGCAGAACGGGGAAATGCCTTGTTTACATAGGCACTTCCCCGTTCTGCCGCTTGTACATTCAGCGAATGTACAAAGATTTTCTGTCTGAATATTCTCGTCTGAAAATTGATTGGTGTGGCCAGCATAATGCTCGCTACACACCTATGCAGTTTGCTTTTGATCTGTTTCTGCAGTGCTTTGATTTTTGCACACGTGATTTTGCTGCGATTTGCATTTTTGCTTTTTTTTTTTTTTTTTTTTGCCAGTTTGTTGTTGGGCAGATTAAAAAAGACCAAATTGCTGCAAAAATGCATTACATGCTTTTTTTGCAGCTTCTCCATTGAAGTATATTGCGCCAAAAAAGCACCGTTTTGCGTTAAAAAAAAAGTCCCTTACCCTTTCCAAATACATAGCAGCTGAAAAAAGCCTTGATGTGAATGTGTCCCATAGGAAACCATGTAAATGAACTGTAGTGTGTTTCTGCAAAAAGCACCAAAAAGAAACACATAGATGTGAACCAGGACTAAGATGTTTAGTAACATAATGGGGTTAAAAAAAAACTATAAAATTAGCCTTTTATAGTACAAAAAGAGCAAATAATCGCTACTGGAAGGGGTCTTTTTTTTTTTTTTCTGTGGAACAGTGAAAGTAATATTTACTGTAGCGATTTTTTTTGCTTTTTTTGTACTATAAAGGGCTGATTTCAGTTTTTTAACCCCATTATGTTACTGTCCGATTGAATTGATTATGAAAATAGTAATCAATTAATTTCATAATCGATTAGTTGTTTCGGCCATAATTTTCTTTTTGCAGGAAAGAAAATCGCTCCATCTACGGCCAGCTTTAGTGCATGCTGATGGCTTTTCCAAACTTTTGTTATCGTAGTAAATAAAGAGATTTGTAGTTTAGCCACCAGAGGGAGCTGTCACTTACATGTCGTTACATAGATAGTTGATATGGTTGAAAAAAGACAAAGTTCCATTAAAGCGGAGGTCCGACCACCGCTGCAAAAATTGAAAGCCTGCAGCTACACATGCTGCAGCTGCTGGCTTTTAATAATAGGACACTTACCTGTCCTGGAGTCCAGCGATGCCGGCACCGCAGCTGATGTTTCAATCAGCTGTCGGGTGCTGCTGCTGTCATTGCGGGTAAGGGAACCCGGCAGTGTAGCCTTCACGCCAGGAACCCTACTGCGCATGTGCCAGGCTCCGTTTCTCTCTCCTACTGGCTCGGCGACGAGGAAAAAAGGAGAAGAAAGGTGCCAAATGTGGCACCAGAGGGGGGAGGAGACAAATGAGCGGACGTTCCACTTTTGGGTGGAACTCCACTCTAAGTTCAACCTCCAAGTGTGAATTTTATGTACTTGATTTAGAGGAAAAGAAAAAAAACAACCCGTACAAGCATAGATCAATTTGCTGTAAGAAGATTATAGTGGGGATCCAATAAATCCTGGGATCAACCACATCCTATTGAATTTAAAGTATAACTTAAAGCATTTGTTAACCTAAAAAAAAAAAAATGGATCCTGTCCCTTTAATGCATAAATAAAAGAATAGAGCTGGAAACCCCAAACGTCCTTGTTGCTTCTTTATTGGTGCTGTGATCAAGGCATGTAAGCCGGAACGCGTGAGACCCTGTATATTTGTACTCACGTTTTTTTATGCACCAATAGGGCAGTAACAAGGACGTTGGGGGTTTCCGGCTCTATTCTTTGTATTTACGCCTGTACCAGTGTTAGAGAGAGCATCAGAGCCAGAGCACCCATTGTGGATTTTATCACAAGCCTGCAAAGGACTTACACTCATTTTGAGTGTTGCATTATCTGCTTTTACCCTTCAAAACATGTTATACAGCACAGTGCTTGTGCTGTGTAATTTGGTCCCCTGTAACACCTGAAATACATGGCCGATCCTGCCTGGTTCTGCCCTCCCCCTGTAAACTGACCACATTTATCATGGCTGCTGAGCCCTGGCACATTGGTCAGTTTACGTGCCTCCGTCATCCGAAGCTCTCCTCTCTTCCCCACTGCTCCTCTATCCTCTCCTCTCTGCTCTTCCCCAGTGCTTTTCTGTCCTCTCCTCTCTGCTCTTCCCCTGTCCTCCTCTGTCCTCTCCCTGCCTGTCAGCTTGTGACAGTGCCCGCCCCCCCTGCTGCTGAAATAACTCTGACCGGTTTATACTATCCTCACTGTCTCCTAATGACAGAAGCCCCTGTGTGTGTGATTTATAAAACAAAATATGCAGTATATACCAGAATTTAGAGCGCTGAGTAGCGCTTACATGACCGGTCAGCTCTATCCTCCTCCCCTTCTGACTGTAGTCGGCAGGGGTTCCTCTGCCCCTCCCGCTCTAGCTGTCAGACTGGGAGAGAAGAGAACCGGCTGGTCACGTGAGCGCCAATCTGTGCTCTGAAATCTGGTATAATATGCTGGGTTTTTTTTATATAAATCACACAGGGGGGCACCTGTCAGGAGACAGTGAGGATAGTATAAACAGGTCAGAGTGGCTTAACAATCACTTTAACCACTTCAGCCCCGGAAGATTTTACCCCCTTCCTGACCAGAGCACTTTTTGCGAATCGCACTGCATCGCATTAACTGACAATTGCGTGGTCGTGTGACGTTGCACCAAAACAAAATTGACGTCCTTTTTTTCCCACAAATAGAGCTTTCTTTTGGTGGTATTTGATCACTTCTGCGGTTTTTTATTTTTTTGCGCTACAAACAAAAAAAGAGCGACCATTTTAAAAAGATAAACACGTTATTTTTTTACTTTTTGCTATAATAAATATCCCCCAAAAATATATATTAAAAAAAATGTCCTCAGTTTAGACCGATATGTATTCTACTACATATTTTTGGTAAAAAAAAATCGCAATAAGCGTATATTGATTGGTTTGCGCAAAAGTTATAGTGTCTACAAAATAGGGGATAATTTTATGGTATTTTTCGTTTTAATTTTTTTTTATGGTTAGTAATGGCGGCGATCTGCAATTTTTATCGGGACTCTGACATTTTAGCGTACACATTGAACACTTTTGACACTTTTTTGGGACCATTGTCATTTATACAGCGATCAGTGCTCATAAAATGCACTGATTACTGTGTAAATGAGACTGGCAGTGAAGGGGTTAACCACTAGGGGGCAATGAAGGGGTTAAGTGTGTCCTAGGGAGTGATTCTAACTGTGGGGGGGAGGGGCTACTAGTCACATGAGAGCGATCACCGCTCCCAATGACAGGGAGCAGTGATCTCTGTCATATCGCAAGGCAGAATAGGGAAATGCCTTGTTTGCATTGCTTAAATAGGCACTTCCCTGTTCTGAGGCTCCGTGACACGATCGCCGGGATACCGCCGGACATTGAATCCGCCGGTCCCGTGGGCACGGTTACACTGTACACGGCAGGCATGCGCGCACGCCTGATACCCCCGGCTCTTAAAGGGGATGTACAGGTACGCCCATTTGCCCACCGCTGCCATTGTGCTGACGTATATCAGCGTGTGGCGGCCGGCAAGGGGTTAAGACACAACCTTTATTCAAAAGGTAAAAAAAAAAGAGTGGAGAAGCATTGGAACAGTCGGCAGATTTTTTATTGCTGCCTTTGTTTACTATTATCACGAAGTGAAAGAAAATTTCATATTTTATGAGTTGTCACCAGAACAGGAATAGGAGGTAGTCTACTTACTCGACGCAATCTCATCTTTTTTTATTTTAGCAAAAAAAATGGGTATGATGTGTGTTTTGTGCTAAAATTTTATTTTATTTTTCCCTGAAAATTTGCATTCAATAAACGCCAATAATTTCGCAAATATCATGTCACATAAAAAATGATTGTCTTTTTTTTATTCTGCGGGGCCTCTGCTTTCAGAAAATATAAAATGTAATAAGGGAGGGGTAAGGAAATTTGCCAAAAATTACGATTTTTACACGTGTACAAAAAATGAAAACATTTTCTCCAGAGCTGAATTGGTTAAAAAAATACATCTAAAAACGCATGATGTTTAGTGAACATATTGTAAGATTGATAACATAAAGCTGTACTTCTTTTTTCAGGGTGTGGAGGATGACAGTGACATGGAAGTGCGCAGCATGGTATGTAGTTAATAGATCATTTCCATAGAGAGATGTACAGCCCCTCCCCCCCCATATTGTGTACTCAGGTGCACCTTATTTGTAAGAAGACAGTCTGATCTTCTAGCCGGACTGTCTTCATCTTCCCTCTCCAGCTGCCATTCACATCCAGCTCTGGAAAATGACAGCGGGACGTGGAAAGTACGCATCTGTTTTGCGAGGAAGCAACAGGAAGTGGCACGCCAGGCAAAATTGTATTCATTCGATTTAGAAGAGCACGGGGTTAGATTTTTATAGCGTTCACACAGAGAAATCCATATTGGTGACAGCTGCTCCCAGGACAGCAAATGAGGGGAAACCCCATATGACAGATGTCACCTATACAGGAAGTGAGGAGAGATCTTTCCAATGGGGACACAGACAGTAATAAGGATCAGGCTCAATCACTTGGACCCCTTTCACGCTGGGGCAGTTTTCAGGCATTTTAGCGCGAAAAATAGCGCCTGAAAACTGCTCCCCCTGCAGCCCCATTGCTATCATACGGGGGGGCGGTGCGCTTGCAGGACGTTAGAAAAAGTCCTGCAAGCAGCATCTTTGGGGCAGTTTGGGAGCGCTGTATACACTGCTCCCAAACCATCCCTGCCCACTGGAATGCATGGGCAGTGCTTCAAAAACGCCGCATCACTGGCACTTTTAAAGCGCCCCGCTACTGCTATAACAGCGGTAAAGTGCCACTAAAATGAGCTTTACTGCTGACGTCCACACCGCCCCAGTGTGAAAGTAGCCTTACACAGAACTTCTGTGCCTTCTGGATCACAAAACTGGCTTAGCAACAATTTCAAAGAGGCACTTTCACTGTTCCCATACAGTAAATGTACAGACAATCCCCCCCCCCCCCCTTTTTTTTTTTATTGTTTTGTGATCACTGTAAACTGCCCTCCCTTCTTAAAAAAAAACAAAAAACTAAAAGATGTGATGGAAATAATTTTTCCTTGTCTCTCTTCCCCCAGGACCTCAGTGACTGCGATCCAGATGAAATCTTATGCAATGCAGAACTGTTTGAATTCTTGGTAAATATACCTTCATATGTCATCTGTGTATCAATGTAAAACTGTTATGTCTGCTGTCGGTTGTGTCTGGGGAATGGCTGGTTACTTGCGTTCTCCAGAGACTCCAGTGGCAGGGTCACCCTGCTATATCTTGTGATGTCATATCTTGGGAATTTGTTTTTTGTTTTTTTTTCAAATTACTTTTATTTATTTTTTTATTCCATTTTTGTGTAAATATGAGATCTGAGGTCTTTTTGACCCCAGATCTAAGAGGTCCTGTCATGCTTTTTTTTTTTTTTTATTACAAGGGATGTATATATGTATGTATGTATGTATATATATATATATGTATATATATATGTATGTGTGTTTGGGTGTTCTAAGTAATTCCGAGCTATAAATTCCGTCACTTCTGGTAGTGCCAATGCTTGCTGCTATGCCCCACCTCACCACATTTCTATTGGCTCATCACTATGTTGGGCAACCTACCTTACTGGCCAACAGGAATGTACAGGAGGTGGGAATGGGCAGGAAAGCTTTACCTGTCAGAACAACCCATGCGAAACATGTTCACTTCTAGGTATCTGCACTTCATAGTTCAGCAGTTTTCCATCTTCCACCCCCCCAGTGACAGGTGAGACAGCCTCCATAGCTCCATCACATTGAGATACAAGCAAGTGGTCGGGTCTTGTATGACCTCCCAAAACTATACCGAACGTTGAAGCTTGATTGGTTCTCCTTTTTATGTATATCATTGTTGGATCACAAAGTATTTGTCATTTTCAGAAAACTTTCGAGATTAAGAACTACGAAGACGAGCAGTTTGCTTTGAAGGTCAGAGATTTCTTCACCAACGGTACGATAAGATACAAAAACCACAAGGAAGAGGCTCTAAAAAAACGAATCGCAGAGGCGAAAAAGAGTCTGGAAGAGGAAAAGAAGGTATTTTTATTGTCAAGTTTTTGTTTTTTGCTTCTAAGCAGCAGGAGGTTCTTTTTCACTGTACACTAATGCACTGCTGTAAATTATACACAGAAATTTGGTATAGAAAACACGTTGCCAATCTCTGCCCACAGACATGGCTCAACAAAACTGACAATTCCGTAATGATCGCTCGTGACCCTACAACCATTCGTTTTAACAACTCCAGTTTTCTAGGTTGAAAGTCAAAAAGTGTATCTAAAACCCAAGAACAAAATATATTGTATTGCAGCTTGCCATTCCTTAAGTGGAACCTCACCCAAAAGTGCGGATTTCCCTTTGGGATTAATAAAGTACACTGAATCCGAAGTGGAAGTTCAGCTTTTGCTTGCATCCCTCCCCTCCTTTAACAATTGACACTTTTTTTTGTGGGGGGGGAGGAGCGGGTACCTGGGTTTGACAGGTACCCGCTCCCACCTTTGGTCAGAACGCCTCAGCAATCAGAGCGGAATTTTGTCCCCCCCTTCCCTCCCCGCAGCCATCTGGCACACATTACAGGTCCCAGAAGACTGCGGGACCATTCACTACGGGCAGCACGGCTCGCGCATGCACAGAGAGAAACCAGCTGTGAAGCTGCAGGGCTTCACTGCTGGTTTCCCTTAGTTAAAGTGGAAGTAAACCCTCCAATTGTTTTTAGACAAGGAAGCTGCCATCTTGGCCTCTGTTTAATCTACAATTGCCATGATGCTGCACATGTGATCGACTATGACACCAGCCATTTGATGGTTTGACAGTTTGGTTGAGAGCACAACCGATGGGAGTGTTACGTTTCCGGCACGTGCATTTTTTTGGAACTGTTAAATGGATGGGTTTGACTTCCGCTTTAAGATGTCGGCATCTGGACCCCTAAACAGATTGAAGAATTGGCTCGGGTGAGGACAGCTCTATATCCCTGGACAGGTAAGTGTCTTTATATTAAAAGTAAACAGCTACAGTATTTATAGCTGCTGACTTTTAATTTTTTGGGGGGACAGGAGAACCGCTTTAGGTGTGGTGGCTGCGTTAGTTTTTTTTTTTTTTCAAGCTGAGAACAAGCAAGCAGAGAAATCATCAGTAGATCTTGTTAGAAACGCAGTGTCCTTGTCACTTCCTGTGAGCTGAACTGAATGCACAGTCTACTAAGCCTCACCCTTATGCCCCACAATAGGAAGACATGTTTGAAGTTCAAATTGTGCAACAGCTATGGGCTCCCTCTATAGCACATGTGTCAAACACAAGACCCACAGGCCGAATACAGTTGAACAGGCCATGTCACGTGGCCCTCGCTCCTCTCCTGCAGCTGTGACACCCCCTAGTATCTGCCTTGACCTGGTCTCAACAGTCAGCAGCAGAGGGGAAGACAGAGCTCCTACTACAGATCCTGTGCTTCTCCGTGCAGTCAGCTCGTTCCTCCTCCCAGCAGTCGGCAGCAGAGAGGAGGACAGAACTCCTCCTACAGATCCTTCGCCTCTCTGTGCAGCCTTAGCACCTCATCGTCTCCCCCTCCCCTGGTCTCAGCATTCAGAAGACTCCAGCCCTCCTCTGGTTTTCCTCCAGACCCTGCACTTTCTGCTTCCCAGCTCCGCCTTTAGCTTCTTCTTGGCATCAGCACAAGGTAAGGGGGGATGCACTGTGATGTAAGGGAAGGTGGGGGACTTTTGACTTCTGATGGTGGGGGGGGGCTCTTGGACAACGAGGGGGGTGGGGTGCTCTGGACATTTATTATTACAGATACAACCCGCCCTTTGAGAGCAACCATAGTGCTGTTGCAGCCCACAATGAAATTGACTGCTCTATAGATACTGTGGACAAATTAGTGTTGCGACCCAGGAACAGGAATTGTGTTATTTTCCAGATGAACAGGGGAATAACACTTGAAAAAACAAAACTTTGATATGATGTAGCCATCATATCAGAGGACGGGTGAGCTGCAATAAAGACATTTTTGTTTGGGGTTTAGATGCACTTTACGAGTGAACTAGTATTTTTGCTACCAGCAGTCCTAACAGACAGTTTTTGTCTGAATTGACTCCAAAAGTAGCAGATTGTGCTGATGGCTGGTAAACAAAAATAATGATCACTGTACAGCAACGGTGCATAGTAAAGAAATATTACTGTGTTACTGTCCTCCACAAAGTTAGGTGGATGCCCAGCCACTACTTTGTTTCTTTTTCTTGAAGGGTTGTAACCTCTGTTAGGTTTTAATTATGTCTGCAGTTATCCCTACTAGGGTTGCACTGATACCATTTTTTTAACCGGTGAGTATGAGTACCAATACTCTCGGTCAAGTAGTCGCCGATACCGAGTATATATACCTTTTTTGTGGTGCGATTTGAGCCCATACAAAATGAGTGGGTGCTCACAGGGCTGGAGGAGATTACGAAGTTCTGGGACCCCTGTAAACCAGCTTGGAGAGCACAAGTGGGTATAGGGGTGTAAGTGATATCCGCTTGGGAGTGGACCGCTGCTGTCACAGGCTAGACACTTGGAGCTTGCAAGCTCCTACGTGCCTATACATCTCCTCCAGCCTTGTGAGCACCGCAAGCAGTTGTGGTTTTCCATCATTAGCGCGGGACGGGGACTCTATGACTGTGCAGATTTGGATTTGACATGCGAGATATGTACTTTTAATATGTGAGGTGTTATAACATATTTTTAATAAACTGCCTATTGCTGCACTTGGCGCTTCTCTTTCTTGGTGTACTGGGTTCATCCAGGAGCGTTGGGGGAAACCGCATGCAATTTAGACAGGAATCGCACCGCATTCCTGTTCAGAACACATGCGATTTCTTTGCAGTGCGATTTGAGCCCATCCATTTTGTATGGGCTCAAATCGCACAGCAAAGGTATCGGTTTTAGGTATCGGAGCATTTGCACGAGTATGCGTGCAAATGCTTAGTTTTGGTATCGGTGCAACCCTAATCCCCCCCCCCCCCTCCATTTTCTGCACCAGAAGAAGGCGACCAGCACAGGATGTGAGGGGGAAATCTGCCAGACAGGGCCCTTTCGTGAGAAGAGGTAGTGATAATGTAGGAATTAATGTCTTTGCAAATGATTTTGCTATGGCTGTCCTGACCCAGTGTAGCATCTACAGCCTCCTAGACAACTGCAAGGAGAAGATATCAACTAATCGGCGAAGGTGTGCATGGATGGTCATTTAGTCACAGTGCTCTACTCCTAAGGCAAATCCTTGCTTGATTGGTCTATCTAACATGTAGAAATGCTTCCTTACCCTAAACTACAAGGACATGTCCTTAATACTGGTCTTGAAGGTGCAAGGGTCAGAAGACAAAGGGTCAGAATTCAAAGACCTGTCTCCCTCAAGGAGGCCCCCAAGCTTGGCTCCCAATCCAAACAAAAAGTCTGACAATCCAAGTTGGCCAAATCCTTTGAAAAGCCTTCTTCCACACGAAGGTGTCCTCACTTTCCAGATCAGGGGGTATCTGTGGATCTTTGCCTAACCGTTTGCATCCCAGATGTCTTGGTGCTGGAGGTGGTCACCCAGGGATACCATCTTGAGTTTTGCAAACTTCCTGTCTCTCTGCACAGACAGCAGTTCTTTGTCCTTGAGTCTTCTGGATCAGGGTATCATTACCCCAGTCCCTGCAACAGAATGGTTTGTTTTAGGGGTTTTACTCCAACCTTTTTCCTGTTCCGAAACCCAAAGGGGGCATTTGCCCTGTCTTGGACCTCAAGGCACATTTTGGCCTCAAAATTCCAAATGGATTCCACTAGATCTGTCATCGCCTTCCTCCACCAGGGAAACTTTTCTGGCTTCTTTGGACTTCTATAAGCGTACTTGCCCATCTCTTCAGTGCATCCGTGAATTTTACATTTAAGCTGTAGGACCCCTACACTGCCAGCATGTGGCCTGGCCCTTTGATATCTCTGCACATAGGGTGTTCACCAAGGTTCTGGCCCTGATGTGTTCTTGTGGCATTCCTACTGTGGCTGCCCTAAACCTTCAGAAATCATCGATGGAACCGTTTCATCGCTTGGAGTATCTTGGCCTGGTCTCACCACTAAGGTTTGAAATCTTCAACCCAGAATCCTCCCAACTCCACTTTTGCACAAGAGTTTTGGGATTGATGGTGGCCTCCTTCAAGACAGTCCCCTTTGTCCAGTTTCACTCTAGACCTCTGCAATGCAAAATTCTATGGTATTGTGGGACAAATCACTCCTGTCTCTGGATGGGCTAATTTTGGCTGTTGTCAATGACAAGGCTATCTCTGGCTTGATGGCTCAAGAATCCAGCTCTGGAGTCAGAGAGGTCCTTTCTTCCTGTATTTTGGAAGAATCTCAACAGGCGCCAGGCTGTTGGAATAAAGAGGAATCCTGGGAACTGTGTTATTATTGGACTCCAACCTTCAAATAAACGTTTTGGAACTTTAAACAATTAGGCTGTTCCCTTCAGCGTTGGACCCACCTGTTGGAGGCCATCCACTCCAGATTTAGTTGACCAACACGAGCGTTGTGGCCTTTTCAGGAGGAACCAGAAGTTATGCTTTGACAACGGAGGTAAAGCAGACACTGCCCTGGACAGAACTGCAGCCTTGTCAGCCATGTACATCCCAGGTGTAGACAGTTGGCATTCAGATTTTGTTAGCTAACAGCACCTGGGCCTGAGAGAAAGGTCCTGCAACATTTTCAGGTATAGGAACCAATGTCATAGATAGGCGCAAAAGTAGTGGATGTTCTGGTGACTCCATAAGATCAGCACATATTGATCTATGCCTTTCCTCCCCAGAAACTTCTTTCACATCTGCTCCCAAGGATTGAGATGGAGAGCATCTCGGTAATCCTCATTGCCCTGGAGTGACAGGTGGATGTGTTACACCAACCTGGTAAGACTCCTTGTACCATGAGCCCTGCCAGACTGATAAAGATCTACTGTCCAGGAGGCTGATTTGACATCCTGCTTAATGGTAATGGTAGCTGGCTTTAACAGCATGGCTACGGAAGCCCAGGTTCTAAAGGATGGGGCACCGGAGTCGGTGATTTCTTTGATGTTCAAAGTTAGAAATTCCACTTTCAGCAAGTTCATTCACTTTGTCTGCATCTAGGGACCTTCATCCCAAGAGTTTCTCAGAGGAATACATTTTCTCCTTTCTACGGCTGCATTTGGACCAGCATCTGGCTCTCTGCACTATCAAGGGTCAGGTTTCCGCCTGTTTCAGAGACCACTGGCCTCTTGCTGTCTGATTAAGACCCCATATGGCTTCCCCTGTTTGTCTCCCGGTGACTTCTTGGAATCTATATTTGGTTCTCTCAACGCTTCAGAAACTGCCGTTTGAACCCATTAGAGACATTCCTCTCTACTTTAACCCACAAGGTGGTTATCCTAGTTGCCGCCACCTCCCAAGGGGTGTGTCTGATGTGGTGGCCTTATCTCGCAAAAACTTTTTTTGGTTGGGGACAAGGTGCTGTCGAAGCCCAGGACATCCTTCCTGCCTAAGGTAGTTTCTGCCATTCACCTTAACCAAGGCATTGTTCTCCTGTGCCTTTGTCCAACTCTAGTTCATTAAAAGGAATTTTCTCTCCATTGTCTAGATGAGGTCCAGTCTGTAGGAGTCTCTCAGCCACTGCTTCTTTAAGAACATTAGACTGCTTATAAACGACAGTTTAGGACTTCCTGTGTCCCTCAATATGACAGACTGCATTGCTACAGACAAAGGCATGCTTGGTAGTAGGAGTGGTTATCCCAGGTTGGCCTACAGGTTTTTTGTTTGCCAGTGTCCAATCCTACTGTAGGCGGCAGTATGAATCGAAGGTTTCCGTTTTCCCTCAAAGGTCTCAAAGTAAAGGATTTTATGGTGAGTGCAAAATCCCTATTTTTGTCTGTGTCCCCAATGGAGGGACTTCCCATTGCTGTCTTGACAGGAAGTAAAGGTAAGTCTCCCCACAGAAACGCATAGTATTGAATAAAATAAAAAATTGACAGAGGTTTAAACCCTTCCCTACTCTGTTCAAACTAAAATTAAGTTTATTGGCTGGAGTTAGGCTCTATTTTTTTAATCAGAAAGTAGAATTACATGGTACTTTTCAGCCAAGGTAAAGGTCAAATTACGATACTTGAGGAGGGTCACAGTGGGTGCAATGAAGCTGCCCATTCTGGGACTACATATCCCAGCAGTGTTTAGGGTTTTCATTCTTTTTTTTTCTCCTTTTTTTTTTTTTTTATTGTTTTTTTTACTCGTAGGCATTTTTGGAGCTACAAAAATCAAAAGAGCGTCCAAAGAAAGAGCGTCCACAGTCTAAGACTACAGCCCCCCGCAAAATACAAGGTAAGGTTGCATAAATCTGAGCTAAATATGGATGAAGACCACAAATATAAAAAAAAAAAAAAAAAAGCAGGTAAATATGGATGACACGCCAAAAATCAACAAAAAAGAACAGGTAAGTCTGTAGATATCGGGGCTAAATGTGGATATCGCACTACTTCAAACTCAGTCTGTCCAAACCAGAGCTCATGATATTTCCTCCCCCACGTGCCCCCTCCCCTGGCTTCTCTGTCGAGAGATGGCACAGATATCAGGCCGTTTCCGCGCGCCAGGGTGCTAGGTGTAATCCTGGACTCTACTTTCAGCCCTACATTCAATCGCTGTCCAAATCATGCGTCAAATCGAGGCACACCACCCCCCCACCCCCGCACCAGGACTGGTACCACTGATCACTGATACCAATGATGGAGCACTATTCCTCCCAATGATGAGGCACTATTCTTTCTACGGACATCACTGACAGGGCATTGTTTACTTCCAGGGCATATTCTACTCACATTGGCCACAGTCTGGCCCCCTCAAAGTCTGGCCCTTTGTATGGAAAGTTTGGAGACCCCTGATATAGACTATCCCCTCTTCAGTCCATCATGAATGCTGCTGTCAGACTCATCCCCCTTACCAACCACTCAGAATCTGCCACCCCTTCTCTATTCCCTCATCACCTCCTCTCATGGTCACCTCCAGGACTTCTCCAGAGCCTTACCCCAATCTGTCTGACTATCTCCTACTCGAACCACTTATAGGCGATCCTAGATTGGTCATGCCCCACAGTTGGCGAATTCCACATGCGCCGACCCTTTTAGAGCAGGTGGAGGAGATGAATCATATCGAACGCATGGAGTCACTCCTGGCACAGGAATTGGGTACATATGAACGTCATCGCCAGACCTGGCTTCCCTTGAATATGTATATAGAATCCTCCTGAAGCGCGAGACCTCCTTGCTAGGTAATGGCAAGCGCCTGCCTTTACACTCTCACCAGGTTTCTTTTCTGGGTGCCCTCGTTTCCTTCCCACCTACCCTCCACTTCCCTTCTCCCCCTCCCCCCTTTTTTCTTTTTTGTATCATGGGACAGGGTAGAGCTACGGGATGGCCCATCTCTGCTCTTTACGGCTATTATCCTTCAAGCATATCTTTTGCTCTTACAGTTGTGCTCAAAAGTTTGCATCCCCTTGGAGAATTGATAAGATACAGTATGTACCATTTTTAAAGAAAACCTGAGTGAGCCTGCAAAACACATTTATTTTATTTATTATGGGAATCATATTCAACTGAAGGTGATAACAGAATGGCACAATCTTAAAACAAATGAAATGCCCCCTGTTGAAAAGTCAGCATCCCCTTAGTTTTGTAATACTGTGTATTGCCCCCTTTTATCATCAATGACAACGTGCAGTCTTTTGTAATAGTTCTCTATGAGGCCCTAAATTCTTGCAGGTGGTATAGCTGCCCATTCATCTTGGCAAAATGCCTCCAGGCCATGCAAAGTCTTTGGTCGTCTTGAATGAGCCGAACGTTTGAAATTTCCCCAGAGCAGTGTGATGATATTAAGGTCAGGAGACTGATGGCCACTCCAGAACCTTTTTTTGCTATAACCACTGAAGGGTCGACTTGGCCTTGTGCTTGGGAGTCGTTGCTGTGCTGGAAAGTCCAGGAGTGTCCCACGTGCGGCTTTCGTGCAGAACACCACAAATTGTCTGCCAGTATTTACAGATAACATGCTGCATTCATCTTGCCATCAATTTTCACAAGATTCCCCATGCCTTTTGAGCTCAAAAACCCCCAAAACATCAGTAAGTCACCGACATGCTTCAAAGTGGGGATGGTATTCTTGTTGCTATAGGCCTTGTTGGTCCCTCTCCAAACATAGTGCTTATGGTTGTGATCATAAAGCTCTATTTGATCTCGTCACTCCAGCTTACAGTGTACCAGAAGCTGTGAGGCGTGTCAAGGTGTTGTCGGGCATATTGTAACCAGGCTTTTTTGTGGCATTGGCGCAGTAAAGGCTTCTTTTTGGCAACTCGACCATGCAGCTCATTTTTGTTCCAAGTATTGTCGTATTGTGCTCCTTGAAATAACCACACCATCTTTTTCCAGAGCAGCCCGTATTTCTCCTGAGGTTACCTGTGGGATTTTCTTTGTATCACAAACAATTCTTCTGGCAGTTGTGGCTGCAATCTTTTTTGGTCTACCGGACCTTGGCTTGGCATCAAGAGTTATTGAATTTTCCACTTCTTAATAAGTGATTGAATACTAATGACTGGTATATGTACAAGGCTTTGGATATCTTTTTTTTGTTTTTTGTTTTTTTATCCTTTTCCATCTTTATAAGGTTCCATTACCTTGCTACACAGGTCTTTCTGACAGTTCTTTTCTTGCTGTCCATGGCTCAGTATCTAACCTGCCCAGTGCATCCACCTGAGACTTAACAAACTCATTGACTATTTATACACAGACATTAATTGCAATCTAAAAAGCCACAAAGGTGTTAAATTAACCTTTAATTGCCATTTTAACCTTTGTGTGTCTGTACCAAGGCCAAACAATCCAGGGGATGGAAACTTTTGATCAGGGCCATTTAGGTTATTTTTTTTTTATCATCATGATTTAAAAAGGAGCATAAACGGATAGGTTCAGATGGGATGTTGGCGTGTGTAAATGGACACTTGTCCGTTTAACCCGCCACTCCATAGAGGAGACTGGAGGGTCCAATCAGGTCTGCCTGAAAAACTGACAGGTGGACCCAATCGGTCCGCTAGTGTGAAAGGGGCCTAAGATTTTGCGCACCTCCTTTATTTTGATGTACTTGCAGTGTATTTAGCTGAAGGGCCAGTTGGGCATTACTGACTTTGGATCTGCCTGGCCTGCCTATGTAACAAACAGTTGGCTGCTCCAGTTTCAGGACTGTACCTTGTGACCCTTTTCAGCAATTTTTTCATCTTGTGAGCATGTTTGTGGTGACTTATTTTTCTGAAGCAGATCAATGTGGGTATTTAACCACATCCCGCCCGGCCTATAGCAAAATGAGGGCCGGGCGGTGGTTTAATTGTTTCGACGTCATATGACGTCCTTCACAACATGGCGCACAGCATGGCGATCATTGGTGCGGTGTGTCGCTCGGACACGCTGCATCTCTGATCGCGGCAAAGAGCCTATGACGTAGGCTCTTTACCATGTGATCAGCTGTGTCCAATCGCAGCTAATCACAGTCTAACTAGGAAGCGCCGGTTAACGGCATTAATCTACTCACGTTGACAACGTGGCTTTCCTCACGGGGGATCTGCACTCATAATCAGTGCAATGATTATCTATGCAGCCCCATCGACAATGCCTGCCAGTGCCCACCTGTGCCCCTCAGTGCTGCCTTTCAGTGCCCATCAATGTTGCCTGTCAGTGCCTCCTCATCAGTGTCGCCTATCAGTGCTGCATATTAGTGCCTCCTCATCATTCCCGCCTATTAGGGCCCATCAGTGCTGCATATCAGTTCCGCCTATCAGTGCTGAATATTAGTGCCTCCTCCTCAGTGCCGCCTGTCAGTGCCCATCAGTGCCGCCTATCAGTCCTGCATATTAGTGCCTCCTCATCATTACTGCATATTAGTGCCCATCAGTGCTGCATATCAGTGCCGCCTATCAGTGCTGCGTATCAGTTCCTATCAGTGCTGCATGTTAGTGCCTCCTCATCAGTGCCCATCAGTGAAGGAGGAAAATTACTTATTCACAAAATTTCATCACAGAAACGAAGAAAGACTTTATTTTTTTTCAAAATGTTCTGTCTTTTTTCATTTGTTTACCAGTGGTAATTAAATACCACCAAAAGAAAGCTCTATCTGTCTCAAAAAAAATTATAAAAATGTTGTTTAGTTACAGTGATGCCTGACGGCGCAATTGTCATTTAAAGTGTGACAGCGCTGAAAGCTGTAAATTGGCCTGGGCTGGAAGGGGGTATAAGTGCCCAGTATTGAAGTGGTTAATACTTAAACTTTTTTTTTTTCCCCAGCTCCTCAACCAAGTTCCACTTCAAAACCTGTGTTTCCTATCGCTGATTCCAAAAATACAGGCCTGGTTAACAAGCCAATCCCACTGATGTCCCTTGTGGTTGACCCCATCCTCCCTCCAGGTAGCGCTTCAGGACTTTTGTTCTTTTATGTATTGATTGCTTTTTAGCTTTTATTGTTGCACATCTTGCTTTCCCCAGTGATAGAATGTATTTATCAACATAAAATGTATAAACCCCTAACATTAAAGAAAACTATTTTCTCCCTATTGGTCTATTACATATATTGATGCCATATGTAGCATACAGAAATAGAAGGGACAATATAAATTATACAGCGTGTGTGTTTTAGTATCACTTCGGATGCACACGACGCCAGTCGATATTGTCCAATCAGTTCATGCCTTTCTCTTGGTGTGTTAGATTATCGTTTGAAAAATATTAAATCGTTCTGATTCAAATCTTTCCAATTCGATATTATATCAAATCTCCTGGAAAAACTGCACCCAGGACCAACGGATATACAAAACAAATTACGAAAACGAATCGGGTCAGCATAAAAAATATGTAAAAATTATCATCTTCAATGGACGGGTGCATCCGAAAAAACGAAAATGTATTTCTACTATTATACTCTTCTATTTACTTATATCTGTTCTATGATTGTAAAAAAAATATTTGTTAGGACTGCAGAACACTCCTCTTAATATTTAGTGCCCGTACACACCACAAAATCGTCTTCCGTTCCGGATGCGTTTTTTATATGCACTTTTTTTTTTTTTTTTTTTTTTTTTTTTTAATGCTTTTTACTGAATTGCAGTACAATTCTGTGCAGGAAAAAAAGCAGCACGTTGTACTTTCTTTTTTTTTTTTTCTTTTTTTTTTCTGGAACTGGAACGTTGGTGTGAACTATGCCATTGGAACCCAAAATAACCTACTTTCCATGCTTTTTTGATGCAGAAAAAAAAAACACTGCATTTGGTGTGAACGGGCCCAAAAGATAGGGGCAGGGTGTTCTGTAGTTCACAGAAGTGAGCATAACAGAGTTGATAACATTGCTTGAGATAAGACTACAGAGAGCACAGGAAGGTAAAAGGTCACTTTCTGGCAGGACCATTATTTTTTTGAACTTATTAAACAGATATCACAAAACGCTTTCAATGGTGAATTGAAAGTGAATGTAAAGATGGTGTGTGCTATGAACATATAATAATTTTTTAAACCTGTAAGGCAAAAGGCATAATGAGCTAGTATGCACCGCATATTAGCTCATTATGAAATACTTACCTTAGAACGAGGCGTCGGCAGCTGTTCCCGGTCCACGCCGAGTGAGCTGACGTTTCCCCTCAGCGTGTCTTCCGGGTTCGCGGCTCCGGCGACTTCTTTCCGCAAGGTCCAGCAGCGTCTTCACAGAGCATGCGCCACTGACGTCAGCGGCTGCATGCAGGGTGAATATCTCCTAAACCGTACAGGTCTAGGAGATATTAATTTTACCTACAGGTTAGAGGTCGACCGATATGGGTTTTTCTCTGGCCGATGCCGATGCCGATATTTAGAAATCGTGGTGGCCGATGGCCGATATGTGATGCCGATTTTTTTTGGGCCGATATATTAGGCCGATTTTTTTTTTTTTTTTTCTCTTTTTCCCTTCATCTCATAAAATCTAACAGTTAGACCCCTTTCACACTGGGGCATTTTTCAGGCGCTTTTGGGCTAAAAATAGCGCCTGTAAAGTGCCTGTAAAACGGCTCCCCTGCAGTCTCAGTGTGATATCCCGAGTGCTGTCACACTGAGGCGATGCGCTGGCAGGATGTTAAAAAAAAGTCCTGCAAGCAGCATCTTTGAAGCGGTGTATACCCCTCCTCCACCACTCCTGCCGATTGAAATGAATGCGCACCGCTGCCGAAGCGCCTGCAAAGCGTTTCGGCAGCAGCGCTTCAGGGGCGCATTTAACTCCTTCCTCGGCTGCTAGCTGGGTTATAAGCGCCCCGCTAGCAGCCGAATAGCGCTGCTAAAATGACGGTAAAGCGCCACTAAAACTACAGCGTTTTACCGTCAACGCCTGCCCGCTCCAGTGTGAAAGTGGTTGTATAGTCTTTTTTTTAACTTTTACCTACAGGTAAGCCTATAATAAGACTTACCTGTAGGTAAAAAAAATATCTCCTAAACCTGTACGGTTTAGGAGATATTCCCCTTGCTATGAGCCGCTGACTGCAGCGGCGCATGCGCACAGGGGATTCTCGGCTGAAGGCCCGGCAACTGCCCGGCAAAGTGATGATATCGCGGCTCCAGCCACTCACAGCGCTGGAACCGCGATACCCGGAAGGCAACATGTCAGCTACCTCGGCGTGGACCAGGTAAGATACCGACGCCTCGTTCTAAGGTATTTCATAATGAGCTAGTATGCGGTGCATACTAGCTCATTATGCCTTTTGCTTTACAGGGGTAAAAAAAAAAAAATGTTCAGCGGGTATACAACCGCTTTAAGTAATAAGTGATACAGAAAATTTTTTACATTTAAACATTTATTAAACAAAACAAACCTCCAATCAGTTCACTTGTATGTATAATTTAGATTGAAAAAAATAACTATATCTTAAATATTAAATACACAAAAACAGGTAAGCAAAACTTTTGGACAAAAAAAAATGGGCTAACTTTACTGCTTATTTTTTTTTTTTATTTCATTAGTGTATTTTTTTTTTTTAAAAATTGCGTTTGAAAGACCGCTGCGCAAATACCGTGTGACATAAAATATTGCAACAACCACCATTTTATTCTCTAGGGTCTCTGCTAAAAATATAAATATATATATATATATATATATATATATATATATATATATATATATATATATAAAATGTTTGGGGGTTCTAAGTGATTTTCTAGCAGAAAATACAGGATTTTTACTTGTAAGCAAACAAATGTCAAAAAAGATTTAGCCTTTAAATGGTTAAACTGAGAACTTCTACACACAGAGTTCAGTCTATTGACAAAAGAACTTGAAGAGATACAAATGTATCTTCTTATCAGATTTGGCAGGCTGCCCAGAGGAGGAGAGAAGAAAACATCAGGAAACTTGCATTGACTTCTATTACAGAAGTCTTTTGCAAGTCCCACTGAAGTTATAATCGGCTTTTTTTATCAGCACAATCGGCCGATGCCGATTAAGTTAAAAAAGCCAAATATCGGTCGACCTCTACTACAGGTAAGCCTTTATTATATGCTTGCCTGTAGGTAAAAATACAAAAAAAGGGTATACAGCCGCATTAAGCTGTTTATTGGATTACATGTTTCAAATATTTCAAAATAAAAATCAGCATTTTGAATGAATGTGATCTTGTCCTTATTTTATGCAGTGTTGTAATTATTGATAGTCTCAACATTTTTCACCCGATGGGGCTTCCTCAGAGGGAACACAACTGCTGAAACTTTAGTACCTGGGATTTTTATATGACCTTTGCTGTAAGTCTTGCTGTGAATCTTTTTTACTGTAAAATCTTTACGGTACTTGGAATCTTATATGACCACAGGAGGTACAGCAGTAAAACAGTATTTACAGTAAAACAGAGGTACAACAGGACTGGAAGATATAATATCAGGGAAAAAAGTACCTGGTGGCGCCCATACAACCAGAGTCACTTGCCAGTGCCACGTGGACAGCCCAGTTACATACATGGAGTCCGTCTCCAAATATTTTTGAAGCGATTATTTAATCTGCTTCTGGCTGTATGGGCACCCTTGGGTTTTCTTTTTACTGATATTAGATCTTCAGATCCTGTTGTACTTCCTTTGGTCATATAAGATTCCACTACTTGACACCAAATCTGAATTATTACCTTTTTTCCTAAATAAGAGACGTTAAAAATCCCAGGTACTAAAGTTTCAGCGGTTGTTTTACCCCTGACGAAGCCCCATCAGGTGAAACATGTTGGGACTATCAATATTATGAAATATTTTATTCATGTAATCCAATAAATTGTTGTTACATTTTAACAGTATATGAGATTTGGTTTCTGAGCACCTCTAAAGTCCAAAATCTACTCTTTTCAGATATTTTTATCCCAGATCACATGATTGCTCTCGGTTAGGCCCCTAATCTGAGATGGTGGTTTTTGGGGGTCAGAGAAATACAATACCGCTCAGACATTTGCGCCAGCACCACAAATCCCTGGAGCTCTTTAGCTCCATGGTGAGTTGGGAAGCTTCTGAATGCTGTAGGCAGAGTTGTAGGAGTGCAAGACATCCCTAGTAACTCTTACCTATGGCAGTGTGCTGGCTGTGAAGGAAGGGCTGAGCAGGTGATGTGTCAGCAGAAATCTGACCACAGGGTACAGACACAACACCCTGTCTCTCTAACCAGGAAGAAAAGATGCAAAGGGGGGTGATCTACTAAAACTGGAGCATAGTAGCCAATCAGCTTCTAACTTCAGCTTGTTTAATTTTGGCAATAAAACCTGGAAGCTGATTGGTTCCTATGCAGAGCAGCACCAGATTTTGCACCATGCAGTTTTGGTAAATCAACCCCCCGAACTGACCATGCAATGACAGAGCTGCTTCCATGGCTAGTGTGGTCACAATGAAAAAGAATGGGGATATCTCCAAAGGAGACCGGAAGGATCACCAGGTATTTATTCAGTTTTACAGATAGAAATTACTTTCATATGTACACAGCTTAGTCCGAGACAAAGGAAAGCAGTCCTCAACTTTTAAATTTAGGATTAAATATGCATTAACAGATCAAAATGACCAAATGTGAGACTTTTATTGTTGGGGTTTACATACACTTTACCTCCCTTGAGCTCTGCAGATTGTCTTTCTGCAACTTTAACATTATAAATACATAGATGGTTTTTAATTATTTTTTATTTCTTTAATTTTCCTTTGTTTAGGACCTGCCAACAAACTGCAGCATTCTCCCAGTTCTCCTGGTCAAAGGGGGTCAGTAACTGAACAGAGACCACCCACTGTGCCAACTATGAAAAAGCTTCCAGGTACACTCATAGTCATCAGTTTGTTTCTACTGTTAGGGGACAGATTGTTGTAGCGTTGTATCATCTTTAACCACTTTCCTATCGGCCACAGTATATATGTATAAGTTGCGTTAGAGAAGCAGTTGTAGCGGGATATCATTACATGGCAAAGGCCACCATCTGACCGCTCCGCCACTAAATAAAGGGGCGGGGATCACCTGATGTCACCAGGTGACCCCCGCCCCTTTAGGACACCATCAACCCAGCATGCCTCGGTCGGTGATGTCACAGGGGGCATGGTAACCTGGTGATGTCACCACAGGAGGTGTAACACAGACATTTTAGTCACGTGATCACCTTAATTGGCTGTCACATTGATCACATGATCAGGAGTCCATGTCACCAGCTCCTGAGCATCCATGATGACTGGGAGCTGTCAGTGACAGTGTGGTTGGTCACAGTGCTGGGGTTGCCAAATGAGCCCAGCACAGAAGTTCAATGCCGGGCATTGCCGGCTATACGCTTATATGCGGCAGCTCTGTGTTTAAAGCCCACCTCTGTGTTTTTTAAAGGGTTAAAAGCCTATATATTGGTTTCTTATTTTGTTAATGTTCCTGTAAACAGAAAGTTACAGTAAATGCATACACTAAACACATTTTAAATTGCAGAACGTGCGAGCCGCTGGGAACCGGTATCCATCCAGACTTCACCTGAGATGCGTTTGGGAGAACGTTCCAATCAACCACTTCAAAGAGAAGAATTCTTCCCTTCCAGAGAACGTAGCGATGACACCAGAAACTTACCATCAAGTTTCCCAGCACCTGAAAGAGAAGAATTCTACCCTTCCAGAGAACGTAGTGATGACACCAAAAACTTTCCATCAAGATTCCCACCATCTGAAAGAGAAGAATTCTTCCCTTCCAGAGAACGTAATGATGACACCAGACACGTATCAACAAGATTTCCACCATCTGAAAGAGAAGAATTATACCCTTCCAGAGAACGTAATGATGACACCAGACACGTATCAACAAGATTTCCACCATCTGAAGAGGAAGAATTATACCCTTCCAGAGAACGTAGTGATGACACCAGACGCATATCATCAAGATTTCCACCATCTGAAAGAGAAGAATTATACCCTTCCAGAGAACGTAGTGATGACACCAGGCACGTATCAACAAGATTTCCACCATCTGAAAGAGAAGAATTATACCCTTCCAGAGAACGTAGTGATGACACCAGGCACGTATCAACAAGATTTCCACCATCTGAAAGAGAAGAATTCTTCCCTTTAAGAGAACGTAGCGATGACACCAGAAACTTACCATCTAGATTCCCACCACGTGAAAGAGAAGATCTCTTCCCTTCAAGAGAGCGTAGTGATGACATTAGAAACTTACCATCAACTTTCCCACCACCTGAAAGAGAAGAATTCTTCCCTTCAAGAGAACGTAGTGATGACACTAGACGCTTATCAAGATTCCCACCACCTGAAAGAGAAGAATTCTACCCTTCCAGGGAACGTATCGATGAAAAAATAAACTTGCCATCAAGATTCCCCCCACACAGGGGCTCTGTGAAATACTGACCTCTCCATGATTTCTTCCTCGGTATGTCCCAATGCCAAACTGGCTTTATAAGTGAAAGCTGTTAACTGTATGATTGATTTCCTCATAGGAACCAGATAACTTACTAACTTGCAGTAGTCGAGGCGAGAGATAACCAGGGAATGAATTGGGGACTTTGTGGTTTCATTGGTTAGGAAGGGGCTATTTTGGAGATGTTGCTACTTTGCTGACTGCTCTCCTTGCTGGAGAGGAAACTGCACCTGAAGACCTGCAGTGCAAGGATCTCCCTGCATCTGCTACATCCAATCCTTGATCTCAGCTTCCGCCACCTTTCTTGTTGCTTCCTAAGTATTCCTTCTTCAGAGGGCAAGGCAGCTCTGAGATGAAGAAGCTCAACCCTGCCTCTACCAAGATTGGCTGTCTCCTCACAGAGAGACAGTGTAGAACAAGGCACAGTGTCAATAATGGGGGAAACAGCTGCAGGGAGACCACAGGAAATATTGGTGTATACTCATTTGGTCTTGGCCTGCCTTTTTTGAGCATTGTTGTGTTCCTCTTTAAGCCAGTTAGAGGTTCTCCTGCAAAAACAGAGCTGAACAGAAAAATGTTTTCAGATACAAATGATTTTTCTTTATTTCCTATTTAGGAGGCATCCTGACCACCATCATGACTACTAACCAAACCTGGGAAGAGGAAGGAACTCCAACATACACAAGACTATATGGGGAAAGCGGGAATTCTTTTTGATGTATAACATGTTTAAGGTGTAAAAGTATCCTGTTTGTGTCATGACAGGTTAGCTTTACTGCACCTGTCCCGGGAAGAAGAGAGGGAATATGAGGGCTGTAATTGTAAATTTTAATTTGCCTGGCTGTCTCTCGCTTCAATAATACACACACCTGGACCAAGCATGCAACAACATGAGAGAAAAATCTGCCGTTTGTATAATTGTTGTAGGTGATTGAAAACATATGAAAGCCAGAGCTTAGCGGTAACGGCCAGGCACCTAGTATTTCCAAAGGGAGAGGTCAGCAGTGGCAGTATATCTGATGAACAGTTTGCTTTAACCGCTTGAGGGTTTCGAATGTAAGAGATGCACCACTAAAAAACATTTTTAGGGTGCATCTCTGACTTCCTGATCCTTTCCCTCCACTGCTGTTACCGGCAATTACCAGCTGTCAAAATATGACAGCCCATAATTTCTTTGTATTACACAGCGTTTGCTGCTGTCAAAATGCAGCCAATCCTGTGAAAGGCTCCATTCACACTTGTATGACTCCAAAAATCGCACGACTTTGACGCAATCTTGGATGGATGTGACTTGTCCCTCTGCAAAGTCGGACCCACTGTTGCATTGTATAACATTCAGGTACGACTTTTATGCAACTTTTGAGGGTTAACATTGAAGTCTATGGCCCTCAAGTTGCATGAAAGTCGGACCAAAGAAGTGCAATTAAAGCAAGCTGATATCTGCGCTATCCAATGATATTCTAAGCAGCCGGCATAATTTGTTTGATCAGCAAAAATAAAACATTAAAATCCACATGCACTGCGCTAGAGCATGAACTACTTTGAAGTCGCACATATATGAATGTTATTGGAAAACACAGGGTAGGACTTGTCATGGGACTTTGACGTCCAAGGTCACATGATAAGTTGCACAAGTGTGAATGGGGTGTAAATGACACTTGCAGGTGGTCTGCAAGTGCTATTGCATAAATACAATAACCGTGTATTGTATATGATGATCAAAAGTTGTGACCAATAATCTGCATAAAACATTTAAAAAAAAAACAAACATACGAGACAGAAAATATAATTTTTGAATAAAATGATTTCCTGTGTAAACTGTTTACCTTTTAATTAACTACTATCAGCCCTAATTAACGCCTTCCTCCCCATAGCTATTATTTTTTGTCTTTTTTTTTTTTCCATTTGTTTTATTCTTCAGTGTCTCAAAAAAAAACAATGTTTAAAATTAGGGTAAAAAACGACTTTGCAAATTAATTTTTCATACTGTTTATGAGAAACATTATTTTATTGTCATTTTAAATGGGGCAAATTATGGAATACAATCTTTTCTTTTACTCTTCATTTACAGTAAAACTACTTTGACACTGGTAAAAAAAATATATATATATAATTTTTTTTTTTAATGAGTTAGGTTCTTTTGATCTATTGATTACATAAAAAAAATGTTTGCAAGACAGTATTGGCAGAAGAAATCCTAATTTGTCCCCAAGAAAAAAAAAATGTATAAATCACTTTATCTTAAAGGCCAACCCTGGGCAAAACGTGCAGGGTGGGTTAGAGCGGGGTGCTAAGGGGTTCAAGTTTTGACCAGAGTTGGGATTTTTCTCTCCGTCCATCTAGTCCTGTGGTTTTCACAGCCCAGATAGACAGCACAACTAGTTTAGTGACTTAAGTTTGTCTGCTGCAGTTAAGCAATACACCCCGCTCACCTCCCTACCTCCCAGCCTGTGACTGGATAGTGAAGGAGCAGCAGCAGACCAGTGAAGTCATCTCTCTGCTCTCTCCTCCTGTCAGCATATTGCTTATCAGCAGATAAGAATACAGGGTACTTGATTGGTTAGGAGCGTTTCTTCTCCTTTTCCCAGATTGCAGGTGGCTGAGATTAAGTCATATTCAGGTATTGATACAAGTTGCATAAAAAATACGGTTAATTTTTTTTTTTTGTATTGTGGTTGAAATAAATGTTTTTGTTTTTTTAGTGGGGTGCAATCAGGCTGCCTAAAAAGTAAAGCATGTGTCAGTGTTTTTTTTAATGTATTTTTGTTGTAGCCCACACTGCGCATCTGGACTGCTGCTCTCACACAGAGCACAACGGTTTCGGATCTCCAGCGGTCTGGCGCCCCCTATAGACAGCATTGCTGATTGGAGCACCATGAAGGTGGTGTGTTGGATTGCTGTGCTCCTGAGAATAGCGGTCCAGATCTCCCAGCACAGGATATTCCCCTGGAGTTCAGCTTTAAAGCAGTTTCCGTATAAATTTTGAGGGTGCATTTAGCTGTCTCGGAGTTGTTCTTTAAGATCATAGTTTGCAGTGCTGTAAAGTTAATCTGTACATAAAGATAAATGTGTTCAGAATATCTGTAGGACACTTCTGTTATTGATGTTTTGTTTTTTTTTTCCTCCTGAGAATGTCATTGTATATAACGTAAAACCCTGTGTCAGTTAGATCATATACAGCAGTCTTGCAATAAAAAAATCGAAATTGAAAGGTTTGCTTAGTCTTTTTTTTTTTTTTTTTTTCATTTGTTCTTATGAGTCCTTATTTAAGCACTTGACCTCCGGAAGGTTTTACCCCCTTCATACCCAGACCATTTTTTGCTACTCGGCACTGTGCTACTTTAACTATTGCACGGTCATGCAAAACTGTACACAACTGATATTTATATCATTATTTTTTTTCCCCCCACAAATAGAGGTTTATTTTTGGTTGATCACCACTGAGATTTTTTATTTTTTGCACTTTAAACAAAAAAAGACCAACAATTTTAGAAAAAAAAATAAATGTTTACTTTCTGCTATAAAACACATTCAATAAAAATGTTTTTAAAAAACGAATTTCTTCCTAAATTTAGGCCAATATGTATTCTGCTACATATTTTTTGTTAAAAAAAATCCCAAAAAGTGTATATTGATTGGTTTGCGCAAGAAGTTATAGCGTCTACAAATTATGGGCTGTATACTGGAATTTTAATTTTTTTAATTTTTTTTTTTATACTAGTAATGGCTGTGAACAGCGACTTATAGCGGGACTGCGATATTGCAGCAGACAGTCTGACACTTTGTGAGAACCAGTGACACTAATACAGTAATCGATCAGTGCTAAAGAATATGCACTGTCACTGTACTAATGACACTGGCTGAGAAGGGGTTAACATCAGGGGCGGTCAAAGGGTTAAATGTGTGCCTAGCCAGTGTGTGTGTGTGTGTACACGGTGTGCTATTTTTACTAAGGGATGTGATAGATTTTCTTTCCCTACTTCCCCCCCCTCACTATGGTCCTTGGTTGCCAGGATGCATTTACGTTATACGCATGTAAATATTACACACTATTGATAGACTCATGCCACTAGTGTCCATGGTTACTATGACGAAGGTGGCTGCTGTCACTAGCTTCCTTGGTTACTAGGATGCCGGTGGTTCTTGCCACCTAGCATCCTTTTGTTAATAGGATGCAGGTGGCACCTGTTGTATAAAGTCCCATGTAGCTAGGATTTTAGAAGAAGCTCCTGTCGCTTAGCTTCCTTGGTTACTAGGATCCTGATGCCTAGAACGCAGGCAACTCCTGACACCTAGGTTGCTAGAATGCATTAATACTGTATGCATGCGAACATTTACATGCATGCAGCATAAATTTACAGCTCGGGCGCAGTTGTTTAAATGGGCCTGTTGACTTATATACTGTTGCTAAAGAAAAGAACATGTAAGCTTGAAACTTCAGCACTCAGAAATGGTGGAGGCACCTGTCATGTAAACCTGGGAGGTTTGGGAGGCAGCCACAGTTCTGAGGAAGGGGGTCAGTTCCTTGAAACATGTAAGCTGGCATTCTTATCCTTTCTCCTGTTGGAGTTGGAGAGCAGACTCCGTGATTTTGTGCATATACATGCCTTTGGCCCACTTTTTCCTGTAAGTACATTTTTTCTTATACTCTTCAATAAAGTGTTGAAAGATCATGCGCTAGGTGTCTCTGTTTTACATACTGTTGCGTTGAGATGCGTACAAAACTATATGCAGCATTATAATGTCCATGTGAATGAGCCCTAATATTTAAGCAAGACGCTGGAATCAACTATGTAATGGAACAGGAGAAATAACATTGGTCCTCGGGGGAATTTGGATTGTTAAAACACGGAAAAGAAAAATAACAGTTTCACCGCATATAAGTTCAAGACAAAGGGGTCATGTTTGGAGACTGGCGGGGGGGGGGGGCTTGCTGCGTTGTATTTAAATCATAAGGTTTCCGTTCTCAGTTGTAAAGCTAAAAAAGAAAATATTTTTATTCCAGTAAAGACGGCCACCTCTACCGAGAAGCTAAATAATGTGTTCATCAGCCCTCTGGTTTTTTTTTTATTGTGTCTACTAAATATGTGCTTCGATAGGTGGAATATGAGGTTATTAGTGTGGATGAACCAATCAATTTGCCAGCTGGCATTTTACATAGATTATGCAGATTTACAGGTTCCCAGGATTCATAAATCTTGCCTGATCAAGGTGAACTACTATAAAAGAGTTCTTTTGGATCCTTTACCTGTTCACTCCCACATCTAGACATTGGTCTCCCCACCTTCCCTCTCTGACCAGAGTGAGTAAACCAATGGGATTGTGCTACTGAAATGAGAGGGCGCAGGTAACTGATGTAATAAAAAAAAAAAACAAGCACAGGAAGCCCATAGTTTCTCTTGCTGTTGTGCTCATTGTACAAATCTCTTTGCCTTCTGCCTGAGTGAGGATGGAGAGCTTTTTTGCTCCTGGAAGTATGAGCAGAGGCTTAACGTGAAAAGGAACTGCAAGTGGGTCTGCAGGATTCCCATACCAGTTTTGGAACTGCCATTGTGTTAATGGTGCAAACCTATTTGTCTACTACCTGACTGGAAGTCAAAGAGTGAGGGTGGAGAGCTTGTGCCCCCTGAAGTAGAAGTGGAGGCTTAATGTGAAAAGGAACCTCAAACGTCTTCAGGTTCCCCTTACCAGCTCACAGCATTGGAACAAAACAAAAAATTTGAAATTGGACCAACCAATTTTTTTTACTGTCTGACCCAGAGGTCAGGAAGTGCGAATGGGAGAGCCTGTGCTCCTGGATTTCGGAGCAGAAGCTTAATGTGAAAGGGAACTGCCAGTGGGTCTACAGGATCCCCCTACCAGCTTTGGAACTTGCCATTGAGCTCATAGTGCAAACCTATTTGTCTACTGCCTGACTGGAAGTCAGAGAGTGAGGATGGGGGAGCTTTTGCCCCTTGAAGTAGGAGTAGAGGCTTAATGTGACCGGGAGCACCAAACATCTACAGGATCCCCTTACCAGCTCACAAAAAATATAAACAACCAATTTTCTACTGTCTGACCCAGGGGTCAGGGAGTGAGAATAGAGAGCCTGTGCTCCTGAAAGTAGGAGTAGAAGCTTAATGTGAATGGGAACCTCAAGGGGATCTACAGGATCCCCTTACCAGATCACGCTATTGCAACTGAAAAAAAAATACAAATTGGACCAACGTATTTGTCTATATGTTTGCTGGAAATAAGTGAGTGAAGATGGAGAGCTTGTGCTCCTGGAAGTAGGAGCAGAGGCTTAATGTGAAAAGGAACTGCAAGGGGATCTACAGGATCTTCTTACCAGCTTACTACATTGAAACTAAAAAAAAAAAATTACAAATTGGACCAACATATTTGTCTACTTGTTGGCCGGAGATAAGTGAGTGAAGATGGAGAGCTTGTGCTCCTGGAAGTGGCAGAGGTTTAATGTGAAAAGGAACTGCAAGGGGGTCTACAGGATCCCCTTACAAACTGACATTGTGTTCATGGTGCAAACCTATTTGCCTATGGTCTATCAGAAAGTGGAGAAGGGGAGCTTGTGCTCCTTGAAGTATGAGCAGAGGTTTAATGTGAAAAGGAACTGCCAGTGGGTCTACAGCTTGCTACATTGAAACAAAAAAAATTACAAATTGGACCAACCCTTTTGTCTACTGTCTGACCTGAAGTAGAGACTGAGCATGGAGAGCTTGGGAACCTCAAGCGTCTACAGGATCCTCTTACCAGATAACAACATTGGAACTAAAGAAAGATAAATTGGACCAACCTATTTGTCTACTGTCTGACCAGAAGCCAGGGATTTAAAATGGAGAGCTTGTACTCCTTGAAGGTAGGAGTAGAGGCCTAATGTGAAGAGGAGCTGCAAAAGAGATCTAAAGTTTTCCCTTACTACCTCACTACATTAGAAGTCAAAAAATAGAAATAGTAACAAATTCGGGAGGTACAGTGAATTCTCAACAATTTACTTGTTTCTAGTTTGGCTCCTCCCTGTTATTAAGGCTTGATGCAAGAGGCCAAATACACTATATGGCCAAAAGTTTGTGGACACCAGACCATTAACTGCTTGCAGACCCGACGCAGTAATTTTACTGTTACAGGTTGGCTCATACAGGCACAATCACATACCTGTAAGTCACAGCTTTCTTCCGGGTCCGTTTGCGCATGTGGATGCTGAAGACTGTGGTACAGTTTGCTGCAGCACAAGCCGATCAGCAGTTCCTGGCCGATGATTTATGGCCGGGACCCGCTGGTCGGCTCAGGGAATGACAGAAGAGAACCCTGTGTTGTTAAACAAAACCAAGCTCTCTTCAAACAGCAGCGATGTGCCGTTTGAGTAAAAAACAGCACATTGCTTAGTTAAACACATCACAGTAAACACACTAAATATTGTTAGGCACACATTAACCCCTTGATTCCTCTAGATATTAACCCCTTCCCAGCCAGTGTCAGTACAGTGACCGTGTATATTTTTAGACTGATCACTGTATATTAGTGTGACTGGAGATGTCAGTGGCAGTTAGTTCCCCCCAGCGACAGTTAGTGTCAGATTGTCTGCTGCACTATCACAGTCTCACTATGAGTCGCTGATTACTGCTATTAGTAGTATAAAAAAAAATGAATAAATAAAAGTTCCAGTATCTATACCATAGTTTGTAGACGCAATAAATTTTACACAAACCAATCAATATAAACTTGGTTAAATTATTTATTTTTATTTTATTTTTTTACCAAAGATGTAGCAGAATACATCTTGGCCAAATGTAATCATTTTTTTTATTGGATATGTTTTATATTAGAAAGTAGAAAATATTGTTTTTTTTTTAAACAAATTTGGGGTCTTTTTATTTTTTTTGTTTATATTGTGAAAAAAAAAAAAACGGTGGTGATTAAATACCACCAAAAGACACCACTATGTGTGTGAAAATATTATACAAATGTCATTTGGGTACAGCGTTGCATGACCGCGTAATCGCCAGTTTAAGTAGCGCAGTGCCAAACTGCAAAAAATGGCCTGGTCATGAAGTGGGGTAAATCATTCGGAGCTGAAGTGGTTAAAATTTATTGTACGGCCATGTGTGGACTTCTCTTTAAATGATTGACTTCAGGTATTTCCAGTGAAGGGGTATGGTTAATACTACAAGACATTTTGGACATGTGTGTGCTTCTAACCTCGTGGAAACAGTTTGGTGAAGACCCTTTTCTGTTCCAGCATGACTGTATCCCGGTGTACAAAGCCAGCTCTATAAAGACATGGTTTGATGATTTTGGTGTGGAGGAACTTGAGTGGTCTTCACAGAGCCCTGACCTCAAACCTACTTGGACACCTTTTGGGATGAATTGGAATGCCAATTGCAAGTCCAAAGTTCAGAGGAATCAATCTCTATCCTATTGCTAGCACTGGGTTGTAGATATAGGGCAGTGATGGCGAACCTTGGCACCCCAGATGTTTTGGAACTACTCTTCCCATGATGCTCAAGCACGCTGCAGTGTAGCATCATGAAAAATGTAGTTCCAAAACATCTGGGGTGCCAAGGTTCACCATCACTGATATAGGGCTTTAAAGTGAACCCGTGCTTGGCCCATGCAAGACAAAACAACAGGTTCCCTTTAGTACCGACCCATACTTCCCTTACCTTCTCTCTCCACCACTGTCCTGTTCACCCATAGGAGTGAAAGAGCAAGTGATGGAAAATCCAAAAATTCACAGTTGTCTCCAGAATAGGAGCTAAAGAGACCTTCCAGTGGGGTCCCTGTTTTGGTGACTGCTTTCTAAAAGAGGGTTTTTTCCTCATCTGACTTCCTTTCTGTTGTGTCTACAGGGCAGGAAGTGGGAGTAAACCTTCCAAGTGAGTACACAGCAGTAAGAACCGTGGGGTCTACAACTTGTTCACTCAAAACTAAAACAGAATGTTTTCTCGCTCCATAGTAAGGTCTCGTGCACACGTGTGGTCTGAGGGGTAGTAAAACCCCACAGGTTGAGTCATGCCTTTAACTTCCCCCAACTGCAACCCCCTTTAGCTACAGAGGCAGCAGGCAGGGATGTACACATGCCACTGCAAGCGCCCACAACTGTGAGCAACACTAGGGATTAAAACTGGTGGTGAGAAGGCATGTTAAATGTTCTCCAAATATGGACCAATCTTCAGAGACCAAAGATTGTGTGAATGAGCCAGAACTGTGAATTCTGGGAAAACATACTAAGGTGAAATACATATAACCTGGCAAGGGATTTTCATTTCTGTCCATCCGGTCCTGAAATTTGCACAACTCTGCCATGCCAAACAAGAAAAGAGAGTGCTGCTTGTGGATGGACAGTAAAAGAAGAATTGGAAGGTTGATCTGCTTATCTCTCTGTTAGTCTGCTCTCTCCTCCTATCAGCATTTTTCTTGTAAGCACAGTTGTATGCAGCATAATGGATTGTCTCTGCGGATGTGGAAAGATACCGGGAATTCTATGCCCAGCATATTTTCAGCCTCTCACTGTCTGTGTGCAGGCCTAAATCTGCCTGAAGTTCAGCTTCAGATATGTATATTGTGTGTATACTTATATATATATTTTTTTTCATAAGAAAATATATACATATACAAAATATATAAAACTACACCACGCCACCCAATTCCAATGCAGTGTTATATTTTGATCTGCCCTATGAAAATTTTGCCCCGCACTGACTATATACATACATATAAGATATGAATATATATAAAATATATTTAAAAAAATATATATACACATATACAGTAGGCATAGAAAAGAATCACTCCCCTTTTAAAATCTCATTTTGTTGCTTTGCAGCCTGAACTGAAGACAGACACGGTTTTTGTCTTATCCAGCTGTATTTATAATATCAAAGTGCAATTTATAATATCCAAATAAACGATCGAGCACCAACATGTCAGGAAAAAAAGAAAAACAAATTCAAAGACAGAATCTCTAAGTTGGAAAAAGGAATCGCTCCCTCCCTTGTGTGCTTCTGAGGAAGTCATGTATTAATGACGTAACGCGTCAAGTGGAACTTACGTTGCGCCATTTCTGGTTTTAGGTGGAACATGCACCAACAACCAGGCGGCTTTCATCTTGCTTTGTAGACTTTGGACCGATGTTATAGCAACTAAGCGGTTTTGTAGCAGCTTTTAATCAGACATTTTTTAATAAACTTAAAGTGGTTTTACACTATGGGAGGACTCCTCTGCTTTCTTATTTTGTAAACTGTTCCCATCCATTGAATGACGAGTATAAGGATCAGAGCAACACCAAGGAGGGAACAACATCTAGGGCAGATGTTGATAGAGAGATCTAGATAGGTCCCATAGTGACCTAAAAAGAAATATTGACTCCTTTTGTTGTACAGTAAGGGGGGTCATCGAAATCTGGTGAGTGCGGATGATATCACATGAGCACGATGTAGAATAGTAGTAAGAGGTGTCAAAGCACAAGCACCTTTCTCTTCAGATTTTTAGGGACTTTTTCTACTTTTTACTTTTTATAATTTTTTTTCTATATTTATGAGTGGACTATTCATTTACTGCACAAGTGATTTGGATAGAGTATTTATATCAGAATTTGGCACTATAAGTTCATGACATGATAGCATCACGCAGTTGCTGCAGATTTGGCGGCTGCACATCCATGATGCGAATCTCCTGTTCCACCACATTCCAAAGGTTCTCTATTGGATTGAGATCTGGTGACTGTGGAGGCCATTGGAGTGCAGTGACCCACATTGTCATGTTCAAGAAACCAGTAGTAAGATGATTTGAGCTTTGTGACATGGTGCCTTATCTTGCTGGAAGTAGCCGTCAGAAGATGGGTACAGTGTAGTCATAAAGGGATGGGGAATATCCCCCACACCATTACACCACCACCAGCCTGAACTGTTGATACAAGGCAGGATGGATCCATGCTTTCATGTTGTTTACGTTAAATTTTGACCCTACCATCTGAATGTCGCAGACTCATCAGACCAGGCAACGTTTTTCCAGTCTTCTATTGTCCAGTTTTGGTGAGCCCATGCAAATTGTAGCCTCAGTTTCCCATTCTTAGTTGACAGGAGTGGCACCCGGTGTGGTCTTCTGCTGCTGTAGCCCATCTGCTTCAAGGTTCGATGTGTTGTGTGTTCAGAGATGGTATTCTGCATACCTTGGTTGTAACGAGTGGTTACTTGTGTTACTGTTGTCTTTCTATAGTATATCTTCGCCAGCACACCATGAATCAGCAAGCAGTACTGTCCAAAAAAGGTTCTTTAATAGAAAAAAAGTCACATCACAAGAGAGGTTTGCACCTCTCTTGTGATGTGACTTTTTTCTATTAAAGAACCTTTTTTGGACAGTTCTGCTTGCTGATCCATGGTGTGCTGGCAAAGATATACTTTTGTCTGATGCTTCCAGAACCCAACTGGTAATCGTTACAGCACCCATTAATGTTTTTGCCATTTGTCCGGGAACGTGTGCGATTGGAATATCGAATTGACTGTTGTCTTTCTATCTACTCAAACCAGTCTACCCATTCTCCTCTGACATCAACAAGGCATTTTCCTCCACACTACTGCCGCTCACTGGATGTTGGATTTGGATTACTGGAACCATGTCCTGTGGTCTGATGAGACCAAGATAAACGTATTTGGTTCAGATGGTGTCAAGCGTGTGTGGCGGCAACCAGGTAAGGAGTACAGTCAAGCATGGCGGTGGGAGTGCTGCCGGCATACCAATATGAATACCAACATGTACTGTGACATACTGAAGCTGAGCATGATCCCCTCTCGGAGACTGGGCCGCAGGAAAGTATTCCATCATGATAACGACCCCAAACACACCTCCAAGACAGCCACTGCCTTGCTAAAGAAGCTGAGGGTAAAGGTGATGGACTGGCCAAGCATGTCTCCAGACCTAAACCCTATTGAGCATCTGTGGGGCATCCTCAAAGGGAAGGTGGAGGAGCGCAAGGTCTCTAACATCCACCAGCTCTGTGATGTCGTCATGGAGGAGTGGAAGAGGACTCCAGTGGCAACCTGTGAAGATCTGGTGAATTCTATGCCCAAGAGGGTTAAGGCAGTGCTGGAAAAAAATGGTGGCCACACAAAATATTGACACTTTGGGCCCAATTTGGACATTTTGACTTAGGGGTGTATTATGCCGTGGCGGTTTATGCCGTGTACACACGGGCGGACTTTTCGACCAGACTGGTCCGACGGAACAAATCCGTCAAACAATCCGACCGTGTGTGGGCTTCAGCAGACTTTTTCGGTCAAAAATCAGACGCACTTTAGATTTGGAACATGTTTCAAATCTTTCCGCCGGAACTCCGCCGGACCCAGTTCCTATCGAGAAATCTGCTCGTCTGTATGGTAGTCCGACGGACGAAAACCGTCGCTAGGGCAGCTTTTGGCTACTGGCTATGAACTTCCTTATTTTAGTCCGGTCGTACGTCATCACGTACGAATCCGTTGGACTTTGGTGTGATTGTGTGTAGCCAAGTCCTTTAGTTCGAAAGTCTGTCTGTAGTCCATCAAAAGTCAGTCGGAAAGACCGTCGGACCTTTGATGCCAAGAAGTCCGCCCGTGTGTACACGGCATTAGACATTAATGGCTGTGCGTTGGGTTATTTTGAGGGGACAGCAAATTTACACTGTTATGCCGTGTACACACAAGCGGATTTTCCGTAGGAAAAAACTTGGATGGTTTTACCGACGGAATTCCGCTCAAGCTTGCCTTGCATACACACGGTCACACAATAGTTCTCTGAACTTTCGACCGCCAAGAACGCGGTGACGTACAACACTACGACGAGCCGAGAAAATGAAGTTCAATGCTTCCGAGCATGCGTTGAATTGTTTCCGAGCATGCGTAGGAATTTAGCGTGACGAAATTTATACAGACGATCGCATTTTCGGATAGGAACCTTTTCCGACCGAAAAATTGAGAACCTGCTCTCAATCTTTTGCTGGCGGGAATTCCGCCAGCAAAAGTCCGATGGAGCATACACACGGTCGCATTTTCCACTTTTATCGGTCTTTTGCTGGCCGAATTTTTGAACGTGTGTACGCGGCATAATACAAGCTGTACACTCACTACTTTATATTGTAGCAAAGTGTCATTTCTTCAGTGTTGTCACATGAAAAGACATAAAAAAATATTTACAAAAATGTGAGGCGTATACTCACTTTTGTGAGATACTATGTGTGTGTATGTGTGTGTGTGTGTGTGTGTGTGTATATATATATATATATATATATATATATATATATATATATATATATATATATATATATATATAAAACAATAAAAAAAAAACACAACCACACTGTCCTTTAATGCAATGTCTAATTTGCGAAATATTGGGGTTAATAATTGTAATTATAATTGTACTGTAAATTATAATTGTACTGTAATTGTGCTGTCCCTCCTCTACATAGTAAAGCGCTGCGTAATCTGTTGGCGCTATATAAATCATGTATAATAATAAAGAAAAGAACAAAAGGAAAAATATTCAGTATTTTTTTTTTTTTTCAATTTATCATCTGCCCTACGAAATTTTTGCCCGTGCTGACTTTGCAGTTGTTGCCTGTATTGCTCCCTTACAGATTTGTCATGTGCAGCTCCCATCCATCCTGCGGGAAGACTTGACATATTGAGCACGCTGCCTTCCAATACATCTGTTTCAATCTTTTTTTAGACCCTCCAGCTTCTCCCCCACCCCTTTCTCTTTCTCGTCACACACACACCCTGAGCTCCTACAGTCCAGCCAGCAACATTTGTACTGAGCTGTGAACTACGAGGAGGCCAAGCACAGTTGTTCCAGCTCAGAGCAGGTGCCAACGCTGTTTGACTTATCTTCTCCGAAGTCCTGCTGGGAAAAACTTCACCCAGCCTCTAAAAAAGAAAAAGAATAAGTCTGTGTTTGACCAGAGAGCAGAGCTTTGCAGTGAGCGATAAGGATCAGATAATCTCACCAAGTCACTCTTAGATGGTGAAGACTTGGTGGGGACCTTCTTGCGTTGAGTAGTGTAACCATGCCGGTTTTGGGTCTCCAAACTCTATAGCGCTCCATCCTATGGTGGCATGGAGGAGTGAGGACGGCACGTCAAGTCAAGGTACGAATTTTCTGTGTTTTTTGAAGGCAACACCAGAAAGTTTTTACATACAGTTTTTTAGATGCTTACTCAATTTTCGCAAGAAGTTTGTGCTTTGAGGTGTGATTCATGCTAATGTATTTGTGTGGGTCAGTTTTGATACATGACAAGTAATGTTTGCTTTTACAGGTTTGTTAGACTTAAACAGCTAACCAGATTAAGCCAACTTTTTTTAAAAAAATTTTTGCTAGACTTAACAGCTAACCAAATTAAGTCAAAATTTTAGGAAAAATTATTGCTAGACTTGAACGACTAACCATTTTTTTTTTCTTTCAATAAAGTTAAAAGAAAATTTTTCTTTTAACTTGAGTAGTGAACATGGTCTTGTCGGTCCAGTGAAACCTTCAATCTGGACATACACTGGCAGAATTTTGTTCAAAAGTTCATTTCATTTTAAGAATGTCTTGTTCAATTTTCCAGTTGTTTGTGGGGTCGAATTGATGTTCGTTTGATCTCAATGATGAGAAAATTCGAAGGAGCAGGATGAGAAGTTTTTCTCAAACAAATTTCCAACAGTGCATGTGGCAGGGGCGGCCGTGCATTGTGGGCACACGGGCGCCACCCCCCCCCCCCCTAATCCCTGCCGCCGCCTCCCTATCCATGCGCCCTTTCAGGACGCCGGATGCATGGACTCCTATGGCAGCGTGGGAGGGGGTGGTTTGGTTTTTTTAGCACCTGATTAGAGCCGAGGCTCTAATAGGCTTCAAAACAGGGTGGGCTTGGGACGCAGAGTGTGCGCCCTGATTCCACCCTGTTGTGTGACCATAGCGAATTCATTTTTGCTATTTTTACACCACAGTGTCTCCCCGCCAATCAGGAGGCAGGTCAGTGAGACCTTTTTCCATATTGGCCAATAGGATGCCCGGTGCTTTGGCGGAAGAGACACACAGGGGAGGAAGCTGGAGGATCGGACTCCTCCGCCGCCACTGCTGACACAGGAGACACAGGAACGGAGAGGACCCAACAGCCCAGTAAGTGCCGGACCTCCTCCCGCGAGGTATTACCATTGTGTGTGCCCCGGTGAATGGAGGAGGAGACGCATGGGAACCATGGAGGATGCAGGATCCGTTGCCTGCCCATCCCACAGCTCACTGCCATCACCCGGATGAGGTAAGTGCCGGTCTGATGGCGGGCGAGCGCGGGGAAGGGGGGTCACAGTGGCTACATATTATGGGCACGGAAGCTGCATATGATGGGCACAAAAGCTGCATATGATTGGCACAGAAGCTGCATATGGTGGGCACAGAAGCTGCATTTGGTGGGAACAGAAGCTGCATATGATGGGCACAGAAGCTGCATTTGGTGGGCACAGAAACTGCACATAATGGGCACAATAGCTGCATATGATGACCATTGAGGCTGCATATGATGGGCACAGAAGCTGCATATGATGGGCACAGTGGTTGCATATGATGGGCACAGTGGCTGCATATGATGGGCACAGAAGCTGCATATGGTGGGCACAGAAGCTGCATATGATGGGCACAGAAGCTGCATATGATGGGCACAGTGGTTGCATATGATGGGCACAGTGGATGCATATGATGGGCACAGAAGCTGCATATGGTGGGCACAGAAGCTGCATATGGTGGGCACAGAAGCTGCATATGATGGGCACAGAAGCTGCATATGGTGGGCACAGTGGCTGCAATTGATGGCACAATGAGACAATTGATGGGGTTTTTTTCAGTGTTTGTCAGAATTTTTCAGTTTGTTTACGCCCCCCCAAAAAAATTTTGAGCACTGGCATGTGGTTTTTGTTAATACAAATCATTCATTCCAAAATTAAAAAGAAAAAGCAAAAACAATTTTTAAAGTACTTAAACGGCATACGTCCAGTCGTCGAATGTACAAAGAATGTTTGTGAATCTACAAGTGTAAAGCCAGCTTAAGTGAAAGGACCCTTGTTTTATTTTGTATGTTAATGCATGCAGTTTTGTATAATTTTAAAGTAGACTTGCCAGAAACCTAGGCTATTGAAAATTAGCATATGATTGTTTATATTTTTATAAGCAGAGGCGACCTTAAAGTGTTTGGAAAAGTACCTGTTTTTTTTTTTTTTAAATATCAAACATGTCATACTTACCTGCTCTGTGCAATGGTTCTGCACAGAGCAGCCCGCTCCTCTTCTTCTCAGGTCCTCCGCCGGAGCTCCTGGCCCCTCTGCCTGCTGAGTGCCCCCCAGAGCAAGCTGCTTGCTCTGGGGGCACTCGTGCATGCTTGCTCCCGAGCTGCCTCTGTGAGTCTTTGAGACCCGCCCTCCTGCTCCTTCCTCAATGGCTGTGATTGACAGCGGCCGAAGCCAATGGCTCCCTCTGCTGTGTCTCAGCCAGTCAGGGGGCAGGGAGGGAGAGCTTCTGCTCTCATGCACATCGCTGGATCGGTATCAAGCTCAGGTGAGTATTAGGGGGGAGGGCTGCACACTTAAGGTTTTTTACCTTCATGCTCACAACTAAGCATTGTGTCGTTCGTTGCAGGAAGCTCAAAGGTGCGTGAGTTTTTTTGGGACAGAATTGTGCTTTTTTTTGGCCCTATTAACCTTAAAGGGAATGACTCAAAAGTAAAGGAGATGTGCCGGGACAGTCCCACACCTAGGTGCTCTGTCCCGATGATGTTGTGTCCCAGGCTCTGTCCTGGGATCACCCACCTTACAACCTCTGTGCAATCAATACATATTCTTTCCAGCTCCCCCCGCCCGGGACAAAGTCAGCCCCGCCAACGGCCCACAGGTAACATGTCCACATTTTGGGCAATTCCATCCAGATTATGCCCATTTTCCAGGGAGTCTCGCCCCTAACTATGCAGGACTTGCCCACTCAAGCCTTTTTTGAGTTACTGCACATAATCGGCAACTCAAATAAGGGTGATGCTGTGATCCCGGCACAATACCCCCAATCTAATAGAAGTCTATGGGAAAGCACCGGTAACCTTCAGGAAAACTACTAATACACTACACCTAGGAAACCACATCTGATCAGTGCATAATTAGGGGCAGGCCTCCCTGGAAAATAGGCATAACCTGGATGGAACCGCCCAAAATGGGGGCATGTTACATGTGAGCCATTGGCAGGGATGGCTTTGTCCCAGGGACTGGGCAGACTATGTTGGCAAGTATCGATTGCACAGAGGTTGTAAGGTGGGACATTGGGACAGAGCAACTAAATCTGGGACTGTCTCGGCACATCTCCTTTAGATTTACTAACAAAACAGCACTGTAGATTGAGGGTCTGCCTGAACAATCCATCTATTTTATAGCTAGGCAGGTAGGTGTTCGTACTGCATCATTATTGGTATATATAACAAAGATTCTACAATCAGATTGTACAGTATGGCCAGCATGGTCTTCTAGAAGAAGTGACTCAAATCTAATCTGTTTCTGGTTTCTTGTATCCCTTGGAGGCTCCAGCAGTGAGATCTCCCTGATATAATTCCCGGCTCTACTCCTGTCCTACTGGTAGATATGAATGTTTCCGCCCACCGTTGTGTGTCCCCGCCCACCGTTGTGTGTCCCCGCCCACCTTTGTGTGTCCCCCCCAGCTCCTCCTCTTACATTCTCCAGAAAAAAACAGCTGTGCAGACCCAGAAACCCAGCAAAAGAGATCTCACCGTCAAAATCCTCACGGAATAGAAGAACCCATCAGGAGGTTTAACTCTCCAACATCTACCAAACGCTGCAATATCAGTTACTGTGACTGTAAGTCATGAAATATGAACAAAGCATATCCCTCTGTAGTGCGAAACTGGTAGTGACGAGATCCTCATTGCTTCCAGGGTTCATTCTTCACAGAGGACATGGGGGAACGGATGTTCCTCCATCTCCTCTGCATGAAGTTGTGCTTACTGCAGTTGCAGCTATGATCTTGTAACAACCACTAGTTAATAGGACGTGTATGTGTGTGTATATGTATATGTATATGTGTATATATATATATATATATATATATATTCCAGTTGTCAGGAGTTGTCATCTCTGAGCCACCAGCCCAGTCCAGGAAATAGACCTTGGATGATGCCTGAATAAAGATGGCTCTGTCCCTTTGGAGAGAAAAGCAGATGAAGTGCCACTTTTGTCAGCTGCTTTGTTCCTCTGCTAGCAGCATGAATCATTTCGGACAAGTTTTCCTGACACCAAGAGAAAATGGTGACAGGGGAGGGACCTCCAGCTGATTGACAGCCTCAGCTCTGTCCCTGTGTCCTGACAAGCCTATTGTTGGCTTCTTTGGACCCTCTGTAGTGTCCCCCCGCCTTCCCCCGCCACATATCCTGGTCTACACTGTCACACCTGTGGGCCCGGGACCAGCATAGCAGAACATCTTTTCACTGATCTCCTCTACTTAGTAAGAACCTTGAAGTGACATCTATTACATCACCTCCAGGTTCTTCTGTCACTTTCCTAGGCCACTGTGCGGAAGAAGCTAATGGAACACATTCCGCCCTCTATTAGCTTCAATGGAGGGCAGGTGAGTCATTAAAGAGAAGTCAAAGTGATCATGCTACCACATAGGGGGGCTATTGGTCTCTTTTTTAATAGCAATAAAGTGGAACTTAGTAAGAACCTTAAAGTGACGTCTATTACATCACCTCCAGGTTCTTCTGTCACTTTCCTAGGCCACTGTGGCCAGGGAAGAAGCTAATGGAACACATTCCGCCCTCTGTTAACTTCAATGGAGGGCAGGTGAGTCATTAAAGAGAAGTCAAAGTGATCATGCTACCACATAGGGGGGCTATTGGTCTCTTTTTTTAAAAGCAATAAAGTGGAACAAAAAAAATGTTAGACTCAAGACCTTAACCCCCCCCCCCCCCAAAAAAAAGAAACTCTTTACATACACGCACATATGCATGTAAACGTACGCATGGGGGGTGCCTATGCACCAAAACCTTGATTGTGCTACTACACATTACATATTGGCCGGAGTAAGAGCAAAAATTCTGGGCCCAATATTCACGGTGACTTGTAATCTGATGACCTGTAGGCAGTGCCGGGACAAGGTCATCTAGTGCCCGGGGCGAACATATCAAACTGCGCCCCCCAAGATGTATGAGCATTAAGTTTAAGCATAAATTCCCCCTCCTCCCAGTACAAATCTGCCCCCTGCTGAAACCCCCTCTCCTAGCACAACTCTTCTACCCCAAAATCCCCCCCTCAGCACGAATCTTCTCCCCCCCATCACCCCTCCCAACACAAACCCTCCTAAATCACTCTTAACAGTCCCCCCCCACACACAAATTCCCCCAACTAGAATAAAACTCCCTGCCACACCGCCAAATTCCCCCTTCCAACACAAATCCCCTTCCCCCAATCTCCTTGTGGTGCCCCCCCACCTCAGATGATACCACAGTGCCCAGGGCAGCCGCCCCTCCTGCCCACCCCTTGTCCCGGCCCTGCCTGTAGGGACGTTGTAAGCATTGCCTATGGAGAACAGAGGATTCCGAAGTTTGTTGTCTATTCACAGGCACACGCCATTTATTTTTTTGGCATGTTGGGTATCTATTTACTCGGCACAACCTCATCTTCTATATTTTACCAAATAAAAGGAGTAATATATTGTTTGTTTGCCCTAAAATCTACTTTGCTGTATCTTTTACTGAAATATTGCACTAATATCGCGTTAAAATTGGAACTATCACTATTTTTTCTCCAAGGTATCTCCTCTCAGAAAATATATGTTTGGGGTTTTAAAGCAGTGTGAAAAAAAGTAATATATTGCAGCGTACCCATCCTTAGATGTAGTGGCTGCATTTGTTTTCTTTTTTTTAAGGCTTTTTTTCAGCTAGTGATCTGATCAATAACACACCTCCTGTATTAGCGCTCTCCCCACTCTGGATGAAGGAGCATAGGAGGCACAGCAGACAGTAGCATTGTCAGTCTGGGGGGGGGGGGGTGTAGAGGAGTGTTAGATGGACTAGCAGATTTAAATACACTATTAAATTGAAGCCAAACTCCAGCTGATACTTTATAAGCAGTTACAGCAAACTACTCCTTTTAGGAGGTTTTACATGAATAAATAAAAGCTGATCATTTTATGTCACCCGTCAGTGGGAAATAGTTTGTCTCATGCCTGTAAACTGATACATTCTGCTGGAAAGCTTGTGCTTTTGAAAAACAACAGACTTGCTGCTTGGACCACATCTAAAAATTGGTAAGCTGCAATATAATACATGTTTGCTTTTGGGTTGAATACCGCTTTCAGTCCCCATTCGCACTTTTGCAACTTGTCATGCGACTTTGGACCCCAAAGTTGCATGACAAGTCGCACCCCATGTTTTCCAAAGAGTACCGTTCATATCTGTGCAACTTAAAGTCTCAGTGACTTTAACCATACTGGGCACTTTTTTCACCCCCCCCCCCCCCCCCCCTTTTCCTTGCCCAGGCCAATTTCAGTGCTGTCACACATTCAATCACAATTGAAAAAAAAAAATGTTTTTCATGGTTTGTTATAAAATTTTGCAAACAGGTAATTTTTCTCCTTCACTGATGTGCGCTGTTGAGGCTGCACTAATAGGCAGCAGTGATGAGGAGGCACTGATATGTGGCACAAATAGGCACTGCTAGGCTGCACTGATGTGCGCTGATGAGGCGGCACTGATAGTCTGCACTGATGAGGCGGCACTGATAGGCACTAATAGGCTGCACTGATGAGGCGGCACTGATGAGGCTGCACTGTTGGGCATTGATGAGGCTGCACTGATGGGCACTGATGAGGGTGCACTTATGGGCACTGATAGTCTGCACTGATGAGGCAGCACTGATGGGCACTGATAGTCTGCACTGATGGGCACTGATGAGGCTGCACTGATGGGAACTGATAGTCTGCACTAATGGGCACTGATGAGGGTGCACTTATGGGCACTGATAGTCTGCACTGATGAGGCGGCACTGAGGAGCACTGATGAGGCTGCACTGATAGTCTGCGCTGATGAGGCGGCACTGATGAGGCTGCACTAATGGGCACTGATAATCTGCACTGATGGGCAGTACTGATTGCCAGCACTGATTGCCACTGTTGGTGCTGCACTGATCATCAGGACACTGATGATCAGTGCCCTGATTATCAGTGTAAATGTGCCCTTTCACACTTGCCGGGTTACCGACTCTCCTCTCCTCATGCTGAGACGGCGTGTGAGGAAAGGAATACCGATAACCGGCAAGTCTGTTCACATGTGATCAGCTGTGATTAGATACAGCTGACCACAAGATAAAGGTCCGCTGTGATTGGCTCTTTTCCCTCAATGTGTGAGCAGCTATGTCCAGTACACCAGCGTACACCAACGTCCATGAATGCCTTGACAGAACCGGACAACCACGCTGTAGCTATCTGTCAGCTATTGTGCGGTCAAGAATTGGTTACGATTTACCAAAAGTAAATAATATGAGGATCTACTCAATCCATTGGTGTCCAATCAGGAAGGCCCTCGCACTACACACTTGTTTGATAGATCTTAAGAAGATCGTACGGTCAGATTTCAAGTCTTAGGCGCTATATCAGTAGCTTACATTTAAATCTCGCCACACACGTTACAATCTCCAATAGATCCACCATCAAATATGTGGTGCGAGGGCCTTCCTGAATTGATGCAGACATATTCATTCGATTGAGTAGCTCCTCGTATTATATAGTTTTGGTAAATCTTATATTGATTGTACGGGGATTGTGGGGTCAGATTGTAATGTGTGTGGTGACCATACACTATACTACCTGATCGTGCAATGTCCTTTAGCTCTACCAGCAACTTCATAGTGCAAGGGCCTTCCTGATTGGATACAGGGTGATCGAATAGATTGGATAAGTCCTGTTATTACGTAATACGGGGATTTAACTCATCTATTCAATCAGGAAGTCCCTTGCACCACAGTTATTGGTCAATCTAAAGGAGATTGTACAATCAGATTGTATAGTGTGTGGTCATCTCAAAGCTCACCACACACTCCTTGCAATCTGATTGTACAATCTCTGTTTGCAGGAATGGCCCTGGACACCCAACCGGCAGCGATTGGTTGCTGTGCGCAGCACAGACAGTCTTCCTTTCAGGCCGATCACGTTGACTGGTAAAGACATTAGCGGGGTCTCGGATATCAGCACATGCCGTGTTTGTGGTCCGGGCTGGCCCAGCTGCTCCGGCAATCCGCTCACACCGGTGTCCTGTTTCCGGGACCCCCCTTCCTCGATCTGTGCAGCAGATTAGAAGCCGGTGCGGACAGCTGTGCGGGAATACAATCACGTGTACCGCCATTAAAGGGAACCTCCTTGCTGTAGGAGAACCTGCCATTCTTCGAGGGCCACTCCACCCCAAAGTGAGATTTTCGTTATAGGTGGAGCCCCCGGTGACCGGAATCAGCTCCCGCCTTCTTATATGTCTTGAGATCTCCCGATCACAATTCCTGACTCTGCTCCTGTCCGCCTAGGAGCTGTGAGTGTCCCCGCCCACCTTTGTGTGTCCCAAAAATATAAATAGTAAGTAAATAAATGCAACAATAAAACAAACAAAATAATTACACATATAAATAAAAGAAAGATTGAAAAAATAAAATACACAAAATAATTACACATATAAATAAAAGAAAGATTGAAAAAAAAAATAAAACAAACTAAATAATTACACATATAAATAAAAAAAGATTGAAAAAATAAAATACACAAAATAATTACACATATAAATAAAAGAAAGATTGAAAAAAATAAAACAAACAAAATAATTACACATATAAATAAAAGAAAGATTGAAAAAATAAAACAAACAAAATAAATACACATATAAATAAAAGAAAGATTGAAAAAATAAAACAAACAAAATAATAACACATATAAATAAAAGAAAGATTGAAAAATAAAGCAAACAAGATAATAATTATTCAAAAAAAAAAAAATCATAACACGTTAAAAAAGAACGTAAACAAATTAATAAAAATAAAGTGAATGAGTAAAATAAGCTACACAGTAGCAATTATAAAGTAAAAAGTACAATAATAATAAATATAAATTAAAAAAATAATAATGTGACACATAAAGGAAAGTAAATAAATGTAAAAAAAATAAAATAATAACAAATGTAAATACAGTGATGAAATTAAAAAAAACTATATTGACCTGAATTACCATGTATATGCCTTTTTGTTTGGTTATTGAGGGTTGACCATTATACCCTGTTGTTTAATGTTGCATGTATGATTTCAAAATACTATGTATCACTGTGGTGCATAAGTTCTGGACTTTGTAATGCTTGCACAAATTGTTTAATAAAGCTTTTTTTTAGATAAAAAAAAACAAGAAATAAAAAACAAAATAAAATAATAACACATATAAATAGATAAAATAAAGCAAACAAAACAATTATAAAGTGAACTTTGTGTGTGTGCATATAGAAGAAGCTATCACTGGCGAAGCATGTAGGGATCAGACACTACACTGCGAGTATCTACTCAATATACAATTGTGATCATATAACCAGCATGTGCAAAATAATTTTTTTAAGGTTTTTTTAACTATGTACCAAATACATTTTGTATGTTTTATATCTTGGATTGTTCTTTTCTAATTTATGGCACTGTTCTAATCCCAGCACATTTTACTCTATATACAGAAAGTAAATTTAAATAAACAAAATAATGGCACATTTGAAAAGTAAACAAACTAATATTAATAAAGTGAATAAGTAAAATAAGCAGCACAATAGCAATTATAAAATAAAATAAAAAAGTAAATTTAAACAATAATTCTAAATATAAATAAAGTATATAAAAAATAATTACCAAATATAAAGTAAAATAAATAAATGTAGAATAATTATAAAGAAATCAAATTTAAACAAACAAAATAATGGCGTGTTTAAAAAAAGTAAACAAACTAATATTAATAAAGTGAATAAGTAAAATAAGCAACAAAATTACAATTATAAAATAAAATAAAAAAGTAAATTTAAATAACAATTCTAAGTATAAATAAAGTATATAAATATACATTTTTAAAAAAGTAAACAAAATAATTCCAAAATATAAATAACATAAAAACAAATACATTAAAAACAAAATCAAACAAATACTTAAAAAAAGAAAGTCAATAAATAAACAGCTGGTTGTGAGCATTCCAGAATGAAGATGGTACATTTATTTTAGACAGGAATATTTCTTCATGGGGGTTTATGTAAGGTTGTACGGTTTTTCTGCTGGCGTAGCGCAGTTTTACATGGCCCCCGTCTTCCCCTAACTATGGTTTGGAGGGGCGGACGGCTGTCCTGACATTGGGGGGGGGGGGGGGGTGACAGAGCAGCTGTCTGTCCACATTGCACGGTTTGCTTTTGACAGATGGGTGTTCTGGGAAGAAGGGTGAAGGAGGGTGAGATCTGTAAATCGCTCCAACTGAAAAGTGACCCTTTCATCTCAGAGCGACATGTGCAGCAAATATTACACCTATCTGTGAGCGGGACGGGGCGCTGCGTGCCAAATGGGGACACCTGTACCCTTCACCCTTCTGACAGTCGGCTGTTATCCGTTCTGCACATGTCAACCTCCTGTGGGTGGTCTGCCTTCTCCTTATTACATATTTACTATCATTGTCATCGCCTAACCGGTGCGACTTTCCTGCTAGGACAGCAAACAGGACCTCAAATTACAGAGGGCGGCACAAAAAGACCTCAGATCTCATATTTACACTAAAATGCAATAACAAAAAAAAAAAAAAAATTGTCATTTGAAAAAAAAAAAAGGCCCTTTAAGGCAACGCCACTCCAGCGCATGTGTGTAACAATGCTCCACAATGCACGGTAACAAACTGGTGTGCGTTGTGGTGCCACGCATGCGCAAACATTTTTTATGTCTGCTTTTCTACGTTGTGTTGCATTGACAGCCCTCTCATTTGAACAGGCTGCCTTAATAAAAAAACACGCGTAAACACACTAAACGTTGCGTGCTAACAAAATGCACCAGGACACCAAGGTTTGAATGGGCCCTTAAAGTATATTTAACCCGCACCTCCAAAAAAAAAATACATTTAAAAAAATGTAAAAGAAATTTAAAAAATTGATCAGTTAAAAAAAATGTTTAAATGATTGAATTTAAACATTTAAAAAAAAATAAAATAAAAAAATAAAATAAAAACGGTAAAACATTGCATGCCAACAAAATGCACCAGGACACCAAGGTTTGAATGGGCCCTTAAAATATATTTTAACCCCCACCTCCAAAAAAAAAAAATACATTTAGAAAAAATGTAAAAGAAATTTAAAAAAATGAACAATTATAAAAAATTGAAGAAATTGAATAATTTAATTTAAACATTTAAAAAATTAAATAAAAAATGTAATTACATTTTTTTTTCAAATTTCAAATTTAATTAAAAAATTAAATAATAATAAAAAAGGCAGCAGATTTTAAAATATTGAAAATGGCTATTTGAGGTCATCATTTCTGGTGAGCCTGCCAGGAAGGTCCTAGATCAGGCACTTCCTGTCATAAGGTGAAAACATTTTTCTCTTGTTCCTTTAGTTACACTCCTCCTGCGTTGTCACCCTCTCACAGGGGCTTCCGATCGAAACTACAAGAGAACGTTTCAACACACATTACACAGGCATGGCCCGCTGCTGTCACCTGCAGGAATCCTGCCATGACGGGGGGGGGGGGGGGGGGAGGGTGCATGTAGACAGGAAGTGGCTGCAAAGGGACTGCAGGAGATCAGCAACACTGAGATGGAACAAATGGTCTAAAAATAATGAAATTAAAAGCATTACACTTTATATGAAATGGCAGTTGTTTCTAATACACAGAGCTTTAGCAAATTACATTTCCTCCAGTAAGGGTTGTTCCATCCAGCACCCAGGGCATGCCCCCCCCCTTCATTATGTGCAAGCCTAGGAGAGGCCACCCCCCGCAGCCATCCATTTGTCAAAATGGCTCGTATCAGAATGAGCTCACTGGCTCCCCCATCCATACAGTTAACTGCTACGCCCAGGGCAGCCGTCCTTCCTGCCCACCCCTTGTCCCGGCACAATTGTCCACTAACCTGCATAAATTCCCCCTCCTCCCCTTAGTACAAATGCACCCCATGTGGAAATCCCCTCTCCCAGCATACATTTTTGCTCCCCATCCCCCAGCTCAAATGCCCCCTCCACCACAAAAAAATCCCCCCCATCACAAATCCTCTACCCCTAAAATCCCCACCCTACACCCCCCCCCCCCACTTCCAACCTCCCAGCATAAATCTTTGCCCCACCCCCAAACCCCCCCAGCACAAATGCCCTCCCAAAAAAACACCTCCATGTACACATGCACAAATACCCCCTCCTTCCAGTACAAATCCACCCCCCCCCCGCTGAAATCCCTCCTCCCAGTACAATTTTTGCCCCCATCCCCAAACCCCCCAGCACAAATGCCCCCCCGTCTGAAAAAATGCCACCCCTCCGAGTACAGATCCTCTCCCCCCACTCCAAATCTCCCCCTCTCAGCACAAATGCCCCCTCCTCCCAGTAGAAATCCACCTCTGCTGAAATCCCACCTCCCGGCTAAAATTCTTGCCCCCCCACCCCCAAACCCCCCAGCACAAATGCCCCCCCAAAAAACACCCCCGTGTACACATGCACAAATACCCCCTCCTTCCAGTACAAATCCACCCCCCCCCCGCTGAAATCTCTCCTCCCCGGACAATTTTTGCCCCCATCCCCAAACCCCCCATCACAAATGCCTCTCCAAAAAAATGCCACCCCTCCGAGTACAGATCCTCTCCCCCCACTCCAAATCTCCCCCTCCCAGCACAAATACCCCCTCCTCCCAGTATAGATTCACCTCCCCAGCACATAAGCCCCCACCCCAAAAAAAATCACCTTTCCCATTACACATCCTCTCCACCCACTCTAAATCCCTCCCTCCTCCAAATTTCCCCTCCTACCACAATCACCCCCCACTCATCCCCACTAGCACAAATCTCCCCTCCAAGAACAAATCCCCTCCCCCCTCTAAAATATCGCCTCTTCTGGCACAAATCCCCCCCCTCAACACAAATCCCCCTAAATCACCGCTCCTAGAACCCCCCCAAAAAAAATTTCCCCTCCAGAACGATTTTAAACCCCTGTCACTCCCCAAATTCCCCCTACCAACAAACTCCTCCTCTCAATCTCCTAGCAGTGCCCCCCCACCTCATATAATACTGCAGTGCCCAGGGCAGGCGTCCCTCCTGCCCACCCCTTGCTCCCAGCCCTGGCTGAAGAAGAATAACGTAACCAATTCCACTGCTTGCTCTTCTACATCCTCCAGCTGCTGCAGCCCAGAGGTTGATAGGAAATACACTGCAGTGGCATGTGCTAGGTTTAGGGTAACAAGCCTGGAAAGTCATCTCATCTCCGGATCACACCGATAAGGAACACCCAACGTATCTCCAGCGTGGCTTCTCCTGCTCGGCTCCCACAACCTGTCTGCCAGCTGTTAGCAGGCCCAATCTGATCGCATTAGTGATGCATTACTTAGCATGCTCCCCAGAGGCTCCCTTGACAAATCCAACATGGCCACCCCCCCCTGCCTCCTGTCCTCCACAGGCACCTGGTTGGAGTTACCCCCATGGGAGAACGCTCTTGGCCCGCGCATCTCCTCGGTGTGCGTTTCTCTGCAAATATCACTAAATCAAATCAATCACCCGTCCCGGGATGCCTCGCTTGGTGCGATTACATGTGCGAGCCATTAACAGGCAACATGTGAGGGGAGACGATCGTTCTGGATTTACAATCGTGACCTGGAAGAACGTGCTGCAATAAAACAAAATAAATAATCGGAGAGGCGAATGGAAGACGAATGCTGACCTGTTTTTATGGGCTCCCTAGTAAAAATGCAACGGCGTCCATCATGAGTGGCGTGCCTCTGAAGTATTGGAGGTAATGATATCTTGTCGACTTTTCCATTGGTGATAAATGACTTTGAACTTTCGGCCATCCAGTCCTGAGATCTACACAGCTCAGCCCCACAGCACAACCCTGAAGAAGGTGATAAGGATGAGGATGGCGCTTGTCTGGTTAAGGTCCAGTAAGTCTTTATATGGCATGAGCTAAAAAATCTGAATACCAACGTGTTTCGGGGTCAGAAATCCCCCCTCATCAGGGCGACTTATATTTCTGCCCAGCCAGTCCTGAGATCTACACAGCTCAGCCCCACAGCACAACCATGAAGAAGGTGATAAGGATGAGGGTGACGCTTCTCTGGTTAAGGTCCAGTAAGTCTTTATATGGCATGAGCTAAAAAAATCTTAATACCAACGTGTTTCGGGGTCAGAAATCCCCCCTCATCAGGGCTTGGATTCTGAAACAGATATATTTTATCTGCCAAAGGCTTGTATGTCTGTCCATCCAATCCTGAGATCTACACAGCTCAGCCCCACAGCACAACCCTGAAGAAGGTGATAAGGATGAGGGTGGCGCTTGTCTGGTTAAGTTCCAGTAAGTATATATATGGCATGAGCTAAAAAAATCAAAATACCAACGTGTTTCTGGGTCAAAATCCCCCCTCATCAGGGCTTGGATTCTGAAACAGATGTATTTTATCTGCCAAAGACTTGTCCATCCAGTCCTGAGATCTACACAGCTCAGCCCCACAGCACAACCCTGAAGAAGGTGATAAGGATGAGGGTGACGCTTGTCTGGTTAAGGTCCAGTAAGTCTTTATATGGCATTAGCTAAAAAAATCAAAATACCAACGTGTTTCGGGGTCAGAAATCCCCCCTTATCAAAGCTCGGATTCTGAAACACATATATTTTACCTGCCAAAGAGTTGTATGTCTGTCCATCCAGTCCTGAAATCTACACAGCTCAGCCCCACAGCACATCCCCGAAGAAGGTAAAAAGGATGAGGGTGATGCTTGTCTGATTAAGTCCCAGTAAGTCTTGATATGGCATGAGATAAAAAATCAGAATACCAATGTGTTTCGGGGTCAGATATCCCCCCTCATCAGGGCTTGGATTCTGAAACACATATACTTTACCTGCCAAAGGCTTGTATTTGTCTATCCAGTACTGAGATTACACAGAACAACCCTGAAGAAGGTAATAAGAAGAGTAAGATGTCCAGTAAGTCTTTATTGCACCAAAACAAAAAAAAAATCCAAATAACCAACGTGTTTCAGGGTCAGAAATCCCCTTCATCAGGACTTGGACTTGAAATTTCTATAAAAGGGAGGAGCTTTACCTGCCAAACACTTGCATTTCTGTCCATCCAGTTCTGAAATTTACACAAAACAACCCTACAGCACAACCCTGAACAAGGTAATAAGGATGAGTGTGTCACTTGTCTTGTTAGGGTTTCAGGGTCGGAAATCCCCCTTCATCAAGGCTTGGAACCTGAAATGTATTGATGGGAGCTGTTTTACCTGCCAAAGGACTTGTCATTCTGTCCATCTACTTCTGAGATTTACACAACCTTGAAGAAGGTTTTTAAGGTATATTGCACATAACAAAAAAAGCAGAACAAATTCCCAACACGTTCTGGGGTCATAAATCTCCCTTCATCAGGGCTTGGATTCTGAAATATATCACTGGGAGCTGTCTTACCTGCCAGAGGACTTGTATTTCTGTCCATCCAGTCCTGAGATTTACACAGATCAGCATCACTGCACAACCCTAAAAAAGGGTTAATAACACTGACAGTGCCACCCATCTGGTTATGGTCTTGATAGCTTCATGAATGGTGTTCAAAAGTGCATCAAAATTTTTCTAACATTTAATTTTGGAACAAATGGACTTTACGAAATGAAAATCACATACACTGTTATTAAATTTGTTTGTGAAAAATATTTCCATCCTCTTCGAATTTTCTGGTTCTTGCGGTCGAAATTAAATGGCGATTTGACCCCAATAATGATTAGAAAGTCAAATGGGCACTATTCTATCCACTGACAACAACAATGGGGCATAATTCCTGTTGCTGACACCAACAATGGGGCACTATTCCTCCCACTGATACCATCAAAAGGGCACATATCCTTCCATTGACACCAACAATGGGGCAATATTCCTCCCATTGACACCAATGATAGGGAATAATTTCTTTCATTGATACTAACAATGGGCAGCTATTCCTCCCACTGACACCAACGATGAACCACTATTCCTCACGCTGACACCAATGGGGCACTATTCCCCCCCACTGACACAAATCAAAGGGCACAATTACTCCCACTGACACCCACGATGGGGCAGAGTTCTTTCCAGCGACACCAATGATGGGGCACTATTCCCCCCACTGACACCAACAATGGGGCACAATTTCTCCAACTGACACCAACGAGGGAGCAGAATGCTTTCCAATGACACCAACAATGGGGCACTATTCCTTCCACTGACATCAATGATGAGGCACCAGTCCTCCTCCTGACACCAAATAATTTACTCCAACTGGCCACGAGGACAATTTCTTCTCCCACTGGCCCTAGTCCAGCCCCCCCCCCCCCAAAGTCTGTAGGACAGGAAACGGGACCTGTGTTTAGAAAGTTTGGTGATCCCTGTGCTAGACTAAGGACATCATCAAGGGTAGATGCAAAGGGGAGGTGGACCTCTTGTTTTTGGCTGCTTTGTAGGGTCCTACTGTATGCTGTTTTGCCATGCCAGACCCAGGACATCAACAGGGAAAGGAGGCAAGGAGAGGTGAACCTCTGCTGTTAGAAGTTTAGGGCTACTATGTAGGGTCTTCTGGTGTCCATAGTATTCTGTTCCACTGGACCAGATTGAGGACATCGCCAAGAAAAGGAGGCGAGAGGAGGTGGACCTGGCTATACCTGCTGTTAAAGATTTAGGGCTACTATGTAGGGTTTACTTGTGGCTACTGTACATTGTCAGACTAAGGACATCACCAAGGGAAGAAGGCAAGAAGGGGCTAGACCTGCTGCTAGAGGTTTAGGACTACTGTGTAGGGTCCTTCCCTGTCCACTGTATGCTGTTTCCGTGGGTTAGATCAAGGATATCATCAAGGGGAGGTGGACCTGGCTACACCTGCTGATAGAGGTTATAGGCTATTATGTAGGGTCAGTCTGTGTCCATTGTACACTGTTGGCTAGACCAAGGACATCATCAAGGGTAGACAGAAAGAGGAGGTGGATCTGGCTATACCTGCTGTTAGAGGTTCAGTGCTGCTTTGTAGGGTCCTCCCAATGCTACTGTTTGCTGTTTCACTGTGCCATATTGAGGACATCACCACGGGAAGGAGACGAGGGGTGGACTTGGCTACACCTGCTATTAGACATTTTGGGCTGCTTTGTAGGGCCCTTCCTTGGCCACTATATGTTCCACTGTGCCAGATCGGGGACATTACTAAGGGAAGGTGGTCAGGGAAAGTGGACCTGGCTACACCTGGTGTTACAGGTATAGGGCTGCTTTGTAGGTTCCTCCTTTTTTCACTGTGTGTTGCACTGTGCTAGACAAAGCACATCACCAAGGGTAGGGGACAAGGGGAGGTGGACCTGGCTACACCTGTTGTTATAGGTTTAGGGCTGACAACCTAATGGCTGTAAGGGAACAACTGCTTGCATTACTCTTAGCCACACATTCCTGGACCAGTTAGACTATTGCAGAACCAATCATTCTGATTGCCACGTACAAAAACAGACAATCCTTTTCTCAGACACTCAAGCTTGAGGCCTAGTATGTCTTGGTTCCTTGCCAAAAACATTTTGCTTTTAAAAAGAATACTACTTTTAAATGATCCGGTTTTAGGGAATGCATAAATAGGCTCTTAAAATGTTTTCCCTGCTAAAAATAACACAGACGAGCTCGGCGATCCCTCGTTGTGGAAGGCATACCGGATTTCAGTGGGGCTGATTATCCTGCAAGCCTTACATGCTCCACTGCAGTAGATCCGGAGAGCATGTAGGGGGCCCCGACTGCCATCCTACATAAGCTATTTCAACTACCGCATGGCAGGTGCACGTTTGAATGGGCTGTGTCAGGAGCGGGAGGGATAAATTTAGCTGTGTGCTAGTTGGCTTACCAAGATAAATATGGGCAATAGGGCAGCCGTTTTTTTTTTTTACGAGGGTCCTACTAGGGGGATCATAGTGTTTTGTGGTTTTGTATATATTTTTCTTTTATTGTTTATAATCCATTGCAAAGATAATGCTGCCTCTGATTTTATTAGTGCTTTTTCTATATAATATTAAGTTCTTGTATATTAATATATAAGTTCTTCTGGACTCACCCCAGATTTGTGGCACTCTATTTTGCACAGTCACGTGATTCGAGACCATGCAAACTTCCTACCTGAAAATCTTCTAGCAGAAAAGTATTGAACTGTGTTAGCTTTGGGTAGTCATGTGGATACCCGAATATATTTTAAGATGCAAGCTTTCAAAAACACACTTTCATCAATCCATGCTTGGGTAAACACTTGGGCCAATTAGGTGTCCTGCATTCATATATGCTGACAGGGGACATGCTGACAGGAGAAGAGTGCAGACAGATGACTTAATCAGTGTGCTGCTGCTCCTTCAGTGTCCAATAGGGTTGCCACCGATCCTGTATAGTACGAGAGTGTCCCAGAAAGTAAATCGGTGCTTCCCATATTGATTGAGTTTGTCCCTTATTTGGCAAAGGGATGCCAATCATTCTTGGTTGTTAGGACGAGGGCCCATGCTGCCTAGCAGTTACACAACTTATTGAGCATTTAAGGATGGGTAATAAGAATTCAACAGGAAAAAGTTGTTTAGTACCAAAAATGGTGAAAATGGGGTGTAAATGTGCGTACAATGAACAAGTCTGTGAACAAGCTTTCTTTAAGAACTCCTGACCCCTGCACTCTATACATTACACACTACTGACCCGTGCACTCTTTACTTTAAACACTCCTGACCCTTGTGCTCTCTGAATTACACACTCCTGAACTGTGCACGCTTTACTTTATGCACTCCTGACCCATGCAGACTCTGCACTACACACTCCTGACCCATGCACTCTGTACATTACACACTACTGACCCATGCATTCTTTACCTTATGCACTCCTGACCCTTTCCCTTTCTGCATTACACACTCCTAAACTGTGCACTCTTTACTTTATGCCCTCCTGACCCATGCACTCTCTGCATTACACACTTCTGACCCAATCCATTTTAAATTTTATGCACTTCTGACCCTTGCACTCTCTGCATTACACACTCCTGACCCGGGCACTCTTTACTTTATACACTCCTGACCCATGCACTCTCTGCATTACACACTCCTGACCCATGCACTCTTTACTTTATGCACTCCTTACCCATGCACTCTGCATTACACACTCCTGACCCGTTCATCTTTTAATTTTATGCACTCCTGACCCTTGCACTCTCTGCATTACACACCTTGACCCGTTCACATTTTACTTTATGCACTCTTGACCCATGCACATTCTGCATTACACAGTGCTGACCCTTGCACTCTTTACTTTATGCACTCCTCACCTATGCACTCTCTCTATTACACACTTCTGACCCATGCACTTAATACTTTATGCACTCCTGACCTTTACACTCTCTGCATTACACACTCCTGACCCATACACTCTTTACTATATGCACTCCTGACCCATGCACTCTGTACATTACACACTTCTGACCCATGCACTCTTTACTTCATCCACTCCTGACCCATGCACTCTCTGCATTACACACTCCTGACCCATGCACTCTCTGCATTACACACTCCTGACCCATGCACCCTCTGCATTACACACTCCTGTCCCATGCACTCTTTACTTCATCCACGCCTGACGCTTGCACTCTCTGCATTACACACTCCTGACCTTTGCACTCTCTTTATTACACACCCTGATCCGTTCACATTTTACTTTATGCACTCTTGACCCATGCACTCTCTGCATTTCACACTGCTGACCCTTGCACTCTTTACTTTATGCACTCCTCACCTATGCACTCTCTCTATTACACACTTCTGACCCATGCACTTAATACTTTATGCACTCCTGACCTTTACACTCTCTGCATTACACACTCCTGACCCATCCACTCTTTACTTTTTGCACTCCTGACCCATGCACCCTCTGAATTACACACTTCTGGCCAGTGCACTCTTTACTTTATCCACTTCTGACCCATGCACACTCTGCATTACACACTCCTGACCCATGCACTCTCTGCATTACACACTCCTGACCCATGCACTCTTTACTATATGCACTCCTGACCCATGCACTCTGTATATTACACACTTCTGACCCATGCACTCTTTACTTCATCCACTCCTGACCTTTGCACTCTCTGCATTACACACCCTGACCCGTTCACATTTTACTTTATGCACTCTTGACCCATGCACTCTCTGCATTTCACACTGCTGACCCTTGCACTCTTTACTTTATGCACTCCTCACCTATTCACTCTCTCTATTACACACTTCTGACCCATGCACTTAATACTTTATGCACTCCTGACCTTTACACTCTCTGCATTACACACTCCTGGCCCATGCACCCTCTGAATTACACACTTCTGGCCAGTGCACTCTTTACTTCATCCACTCCTGACCCATGCACACTCTGCATTACACACTCCTGACCCATGCACTCTCTGCATTACACACTCCTGACCCATGCACTCTCTGCATTACACACTCCTGACCTGTGCACTGTTTATGCACTCCTGACCCATGCACTCTCTGCATTACACACTCCTGTCCCATGCACTCTTTACTTCATCCACTCCTGACCCTTGCACTCTCTGCATTACACACTCCTGACCCTTGCACTCTCTGCATTACACACTCCTGACCTGTGCACTCTTTACTTTATGCACTTCTGGCCCTTGCACTTTCTGCATTACCTTCGCAAGAACGATGCGCTCTTATCCAATATCCACTCTTGAACAAGAGCAGAGTAGGCTCAGGTTTTATTTTACCATACTTATTTAAGTCCTCCTACTGGCAATTCAGCCACACCCATCATTCAGCTCAGTAAATCCAGCACAGAAAAACGCCAGAAATACTGTACTGTCTGGCAGGTTTGTGTAACTCTCAGGACTGGATGAACCTTTTTCAGGAAAAACAGCTCCCATGTGTATTTTATGTGTATTTAACTACTTGATTGGAGTTCAGCTGCAAATGATATCAAACGTGAGTTGAATAGTATCAGAAGTGACAATAAATTTCCTCCTCTGAGTTGGCATAAATGACGACTGCCAAAGATCAAGGCCTATGCTGAACCTACCGGGAACAAGTTGATGATTAGCTTTTTGTTTTTTTTGGAGGATGCACATTGTGATTATTGCCTCATCAAGTCACACAGGGCAAAGAAAGGATTTATAAAACTTAGCAGAGTTGTTATGGTATTGCATTTCCCGACATGAAATCTATCACCTACGCAAGACCGGTAAGAGTTAGTTGAGGACAAAGTCATCCAGAATGCCATGAGCTGACATTTTTTGTGTAGACCATCAGTTGTCATCTAGGGGGACTTCACTTGCAGATTCAAAATTTTCCAACTCATCTATCAGAACGATTTGTGATCGCCATAGTCTTCCAAAAATTACTTCCGCTAAATTTATCTAAGGAGGGGGGGGGGACTTTCAGACTCTTGTGATGCTACAACTTCACACCAGACCCCTCTGTCCTTATCCGTTCACTATGAAGGGCAGAGCGGCTCGAGGAGTCATGTAACTGACAGCTACAGAAGAGGACGAAATCCTTTTGGATACAGAAAGACAGCTGCAGCCGAGAGCCCCAGATTATCACTCTTACGGAGCAGGACAGGATGGAAAAAAAACTTGGCTCACTCTGTCTGGAACACTGGCTTTCTCTAAAATAAATTACAGGTGAACTACAGAACACAAAGTCTGCATCCTCTTAACCTCCGGGGGCCCTGAGGGGACACGTTGCGCTGATTAAATGCATGGTGATGGAACACTGCGCCGAGTAGTAAGTCTGCACTTTGAAGCACTTTAAAGTTTATATTGTTTTGTTTTTCCCTGGTTGTGAATGTGTTAATCTATTTATGTCAGTGGTCTTCAACCTTGAGACCAGGGTCCGGTAAATTCTCCTGAAACCTTGAATGCCCCAACAGTAAAAATAAAATTAATGGGATACAAAATATGTATTAAAAAGCTGGAAGGCTCTGGATGAAGCAGGGAGTGACTGTGGTAAGATGGGGGTTCTGGAGGGGGTTAGAGAACTCTACTCCAGACATGATGAGGTATCTGGAGGGAGTTGGGGTCAACAGTAAGGGATGGGGTTTCTGGAAGGGGCTTGAAGCCTTTCCAGAATGCTAGTTGCCTTGCAGGCGCAATGTGAAAGACTGGCTGGACCAAGGGGTGCACTGTTTGAGTTTGGGAGCACTATAGGTGGCTAGAGGCTCTGTGGCAAGCTAAGGGGCACTGACGTGATCTGGGGTAACTGTGGGGGCTGAGGTCTAAGTTTGGGAGCACTGTGGGTGGCTGGAGGCTCTGTGGCAAGCTTAGGGGCACTGAAGGGGTCTGGGGTAACTGTGGGGGCTGAGGGCTGAGTTTGGGAGCACTAAGGGTGGCTGGAGACTCTGTGGGAAGATAAGGGACACTGAAGGGGGCTGGGGGGAGCTGTGGGAAGTTAGGAGATCTGCAGCTGGCATCACGGCCACCATGTGCAGGATATTTGGAGTTAGTTCACTTTTTAATTTTTTTGTGAAAAGGTGAACATACCCTTTAAATAGAAGGCAAATTTCTTGTATGCTGTATATACTAATGAAGAGGGTCCCTTTGAACTCAGGAATATTCCCATTGCACACGTTCCTGTACAAGACCTGGAGTAAGTGGGTGCTATAGCAACTGGCAGCAGATCAGCTAGAGCAGGGGTCTTCAAACTTTCTTAACAAAGGGCCAGTTTACTGCCCTTTAGACTTAAGGGGGGCAGACGGCAGCCAGTGGGAGTATAAAACGGTATCAGTGGAAAGAATACTGCCCCATCGATGGTGTCAGTGGGAAGAATCAAGCCTCATCTTTGGTGTCAATGGGAGGAATAGTGCCCCATCGTTGGTGTCATTGGGGAGGAATAGTGTCCCATCTTTGGTGTCAGTGGAAGAATGGTGCATCATCATTAGCGTCAATGGGAGGAATAGTGCCCATTGTTGGTGTCATTGGGGGGGAATAGTGCCCCGAGGGCAGGATAAAGGTAAGCAAAGGGCCAAGTCCAGCCCACCGGCTGCAGTTTGGAGATCACTGAGCTAGAGTCAGCACATTGATAGGAACACATGTCACCAGCACACCATGGATCTGTAATAAATAATCCAAATAGTTTATTGAGGCAATCACATCCTGAACAGTTTTAATGCAACATTTCAAGGCCACCCAGGACCACGTTGGGAGGCATGTGATAAGCATGTGTAAGCCCATGCCTGCAAAGTTATGTGTGGCCTCCAAATGTTGCCTTGACACTGTTAGTGATGGGATTGCTTCAATAAAACATTTGGACTATTGATTACAGATCCGTGGTGTTCTGGTAACATATGTTCCTATCATTTAGAACCCTTGAAACGCATTGGCTGTGTTTTATCTGAACAAAGCATGTGACCAATAAATCATGTGTGTATAAAAATAGTGCTCCACTCTTTTCCGTATGAACCCTACACTTCTAGTGAGCCTTTTGTTCTAAACTGCTGTTGGTTATAAGAGAAGGCAGTAAATACTCATCTTTCCTAATGCCCACATCAGTAAGTGTTACTTTGATCCTTAGAACTGATCCCCCGAAGTCCGTTGGACAACCGACACTTTTGAGGGTGTTGATTTCCTGGGTCCCCCCGCAGCTCTCCCTGGTTCCGCCCTCTAACCTCATGTCACCTCTCAATGATTAGAGAGAAGCCAGTGAGGGCAGTGGGTACCTAGGAGGTCGACACGTCTAAAAGTGTAGATTTCCCAAAGGACTTTGAGAGACCAGTTTTAGCCAACAGAAGCAATCCCCTGAAGTCCACTGGGAAACCATCACTTCTGAGACTGTTGATCTCCTGGGTCCCCTACAGCTCTCTTTTGTTCGACCCCCTAACCCAGGAGTCTCCAAACTTTCTAAAGAAAGGGTTGGTTAATGTCCTTCAGATATTAGGGGGGCCGATTGGCCAGTGGAAGTAGAAAATGCCCCGGCATCAGTGGGAGTAAAACAATTACATATTGACTTTAGTCAGTAGAAGGAGGATTGCTGGTGTCAGTGACAGGAATAGTATCCTATCACTGGTGTCAGTGGAAGGAAAAATGTCCCATTGTTGGTGTCGGTGAGAGGAATGGTTCCCCACTGTTGGTGTCAGTGGAAAGTATTGGTGCCCCCTTGGTGTCAGTGGTAGGAATAGCGTCCACTTGTTGGTGTCAGTGGGAGGAATAGTGCCCCGAGGTCCAGATTACGTCAACAAAGGCCTGCAGTTTGAAGACCACTGCTCTAACCCCATGTCACCACTCTCCCCTGCAATGATTAGGGAGGATCTAGTAAGGGCATAGCAGTATCTAGGAGATTGACACTCCCAGAAGTGCCGATTTCTCAATAGACTTCAGTTGACCAGTTTAATCAACTGAACTGATTCCCCAAAGTCTTTCAGATCAAATGTGAGGTGGCTGAGCCCTTGTTCCATCCACCCAGAGGATTTAAAAAGTTTCTGATTTCCCCCAAAGTCTGATGGGAAACCGACACTTCATGAGTGTGAATTTCCTGGGGTCCCCCACAGCATTTACTGGTTTGACCCTCTAACCCCATGTCACTACTCCAATCCTCCAGTGATGAGGGAGGAGCCAGTCAAGAGGAGTAGGTTACCCAGGAGATCAGCACTCGTGGTGTCAATTTCTTAAATGACTTCAGGGGACCAGTTTAGTGAACAGAACTGACCCACAAAAGTCCAATGGGAAACCAACACTTCTGGGATTGTTGACCTCCTGGGTCTTCCACAGCTCTCACTGCTTCCGCCCTCTGAACCCATGTCACCACTATCTCCTGCAATGATGAGGGAGGAGCCAGTGAGAGCAATGGGGTACTCAGAAGGTTGACACTTCTGAAAGTGTTAATTTCCCAGTGGACTTTGAGGACCCAGTTTTAGGGAACAGAGCTGATCCCCTGAAGTCCTCTGGGAAACAGTTGCTTCTGGGATTGTTGAACTCCTGGGACCTCCACAGCTCTCACTGGTCAGACCTCTAACTCCAGGTCACCACTCTCTCCTGCAGTGATACCCAGGAGATCGACACTCCCAGACGTGTCAATTTCTCAACAGACTTTGGGGGGACCAGATTTAGTGGCCGGAGTGGTGTTTTTTTTTTTTTAAAAGTAACAAAAATTTATAAAAAAACTGCAGCAGAATCACTTTAATATATGCAGAGAACATTGAGGATATCCCTGACCATTATAATCTATGTATGACATATAGTGATATGTGACACACCAGTTACAATAACCATAACCAAAATCTAGAGATTAATGGTGATCCCGGTGAACATACATGTAAAAGAAATGAGAGCACCACAGTTTTAATGTGAGTCCAGTAAACATTTATTGCACATGACAGGGGGTCAGAGGGGAAACCCAACACGTTTCGGGGTCTCAGTGTTCCCCTTCATCAGGGCTTGGATGTCAGCTGTAATAAAGAAAAATATTAGACAACAGATTGCAAAATCAAAGGTCGTCGGTCAGGCCCGACGTGGGCTTTCTCTTCTGACCTCCTGTCATGTGCAATAAAGAGTTTCTGGACTCACATCATGTCTGTGGTGTTCTCATCCTTTTCACATTCTTCAGACCACTCTGGGGACCCCCAAGGATACCCCAGCTGACAGAGAGCTGTCTCTAAAATTTGGATTCAAAGCCTCATCCCTCCTACTTCAGGTCCAACACTTTACCAACAAGTCTGTCCTTGAACTGGTGGTCAAATATACACAGTATTATATAGGAAGAGGAGCAATGTTGCTACTGTAGGATATATTTGGGCAGATATCACTTCTGTAATATTTATCTGAATGGTTATTATGTCTGGAAGGAAAATATGGATTTCAGTGATGTGACATACATGTAATTTTGCTGTACAAAGTAATGATATCAACCTTATAAAATACAACTGATAGCTAGAGAGTACTGAAACAAATCTTGAAAGATATATATGAAGAGTAGTGATGTCACACCTAGAGAATATAAAATATAAAGAGGGCAGTGAGGTCACACCTAGAGAATATAAAACAAAGTTGATGTCTCCTCTAGAGAATATAGAATATATAGAGGGGAGTGATGTCACACCTAGAGAATATACACTATATAGAGGGGAGTGATGTCACACCTAGAGAATATAAAATATAAAGAGGGCAGTGAGGTCACACCTAGAGAATATAAAACAAAGTTGATGTCTCCTCTAGAGAATATAGAATATATAGAGGGGAGTGATGTCACACCTAGAGAATATACAATATATAGAGGGTGTTGATATCACACCTAGAGAATATAAAACAAAGAGGGTAGTTGATGTCTCCTCTAGAGAAAATATATATATATATGGAGAGTAGTGATGTCACAGCTACAGAATATCAAATATATAGGGGGTAATGATGTCATGTTTAGAGAATATCAAATATATGGGGACTAGTGATGTCACATCTATAATATATAATAAATAATTAGAGTACCGGTAATTAGAATAGTGATGTCACATGTAGAATATACGATATATATAGAGTGGAGTGAGGTCACATTTGGAGAATATCAAATATATAAAGTGTTTAGTGATGTCACATCTAGAATATATAATAAATAATTAGAGTAGTGATGTCACATATAGAGAGTATGAAAAATATAGAGGATAGTGATATCACACTTGAAGAATATAAAAACAAAGAGGGTAGCTGATGTCACATCTGGAGAAAAATAAAATATATGTAGATTAGTGATGTCACAGCTACAGAATATCAAATACATGGAGAGCAGTGATGTCACATTTAGAGAATATATAGTAATTAGAATAGTGATGTCAACCTAGACAGACTATAAGATATATACAGGGTAGTGATGTCATATTTGGAGAATATCAAACATAGGGAGTGATTTGTGATGCAACATCTAGAAAATATTTAATAATTAAAGTAGTGATGTCACATCTAGAGAACATCAAATATATGAAGAGTAGTGATGTCACAACTAGAGAACATCAAATATATGGAGAGTAGTGATGTCACAACTAGAGAACATCAAATATATGGAGAGTAGTGATGTCACAACTAGAGAACATCAAATATATGGAGAGTAGTGATGTCACAACTAGAGAACATCAAATATATGGAGAGTAGTGATGTCACATCTAGAGAACATCAAATATATGGAGAGTAGTGATGTCACAACTAGAGAACATCAAATATATGGAGAGTAGTGATGTCACAACTAGAGAACATCAAATATATGGAGAGTAGTGATGTCACATCTAGAGAACATCAAATATATGGAGAGTAGTGATGTCACAACTAGAGAACATCAAATATATGAAGAGTAGTGATGTCACAACTAGAGAACATCAAATATATGGAGAGTAGTGATGTCACAACTAGAGAACATCACATATATGGAGAGTAGTGATGTCACAACTAGAGAACATCAAATATATGAAGAGTAGTGATGTCACACCTAGAGAGCATCACATATATGGAGAGTAGTGATGTCACACTTACAGAATATCAAATATTTAGAAGATAATGATGTCACGTTTATAGAATATTAAATATACGGAGTAGTGATGTCCTATCTAGAGAATATAAAGTAATCTGAATAGTGATGTCACACATAGAGAATATATATATAAAGGGTAGTGAGGTCATGTTTGGAGAATATCAAATATATGGAGGGATTAGTGATGTCACATCTAGAAAATATTACATAATTAGAGTAGTGTTGATGTCACATCTAGAGAATATAAAGTATATAGAAGGTAGTGACACCACACTTAAGAGAATATTAAAACAAAGAGGGTAGCTGATGTCACATCTAGAGAAAAAGAAAATATATGGAGATTAGTGATGTCACAGCTACAGAATATCAAATATATGGAGAGTAGTGATGTCACATCTAGAGAATATATAGTAATTAGATTGGTGATGTCAAGCTATAAGATATATAGAGGGTAGTGATGTCACATTTGGGGAATATCAAACATAAGGAGGGATTTGTGATGCAACATCTAGAAAATATTTAATAATTAGAGTAGTGATGTCACACCTAGAGAATATAAAATATATAGAGTGTAGTGATATCACACCTAGAGATTATAAAAAACAAAAAGAGTAGTTGATGTCACATCTAAAGAGAAAAAATAATAAACGTGGAGAGTAGTTTAGAATATTAAATATATAGGGAGTAATGATGTCACGTTTAGAGAATATCAAATATATGGTAAATAGTGGTGACACATCTAGAGAATATAAGATATATAGAGGGCAGGGATGTCACACCTAGAAAATATACAATATACTGTATCGAGGGTAGTGATATCACACCAATAGAATCTAAAATAATTTGACTAGTGATGTCCCACCTAGAAAATATACAATATATAGAGGGTAGTGATATCACACCTGTAGAATATACAATAATTAGACTAGTGATGTCACACCTAGATAATATAAGATATATAGAGGGTAGTGATGTCACACTTATAGAATATACAATAATTAGACTAGTGACGTCACACCTAGATAATATAAGATATATAGAGGGTAGTGATGTCACACCTAGAGAATATAAAATAACTGGAGTAGTAATATCACACCTATAGAATATAAAATAATTAGACTAGTGATGTCACACCTAGAGAATATAAAATATAGAGGGGGTGAGGTCACACCTAGAGAATATAAAACAATTAGAGTGGTGATGTAACTCCTAAAAAATATGTGATATATAGGGGGTAGTGATGTCACACCTAGAGAATATTAAATATAAGGAGAGTAGTATCTGGAGGATATCGTACTGACGTCCTATACATTTCTTTGGAGAGTGGTGATGTCACTGCAGTATCAGAGAACATACAACTGCTGACTCTTGGGGGAAGACTTCCTAAAACTGGTCCACACAGAATCTGGTGCAGCAGTGCATGATAACCAATCAGCTTCTAGGTTTTATTGTCAAAGCTTAGTTCAACAAGCTGAAGTTAGAAGCTGATTGGTTACCATGCACAACTGCACCAGATTCTGTGTGCTCCAGTTTTAGTAAATCTTCCCCTTAGCCTAGGTTCACATTGGCATGATTTGGCATGCGATTTGGCGGCTATTGCCTGCAATGGCACCTTCCGCACTGATTCCCAAAAGTAGGTTCTTTGGCGACTTCGGGTGGCTATTTGTATAGACATCTGGGCAGGAACTCGCACAGATGTTTGTCAAATGGCCCCCCGAAGTCGGACTGCGTTGAAATTGCGCGAGTTCTAACCCGCAGCAGTGTGAACCCAGGCTTAATGTCATAACTAGTATCTGGAGAGTGCTAATGTCTCAGCTAAACTAGAACCTAAACTGTTCACCTCTTTAATTTACAGCATTTATAGGATGAGTAATTAAGCTAGTCCTGTAAGGTATCTTTAGGGAGTAATGACCTCATGGCTATAACATTTGACTTTGGTATCAAAAAGCAATGATGTCACCGGACTGTCCTGACTGCAAGAGAAGGGAAATCTCTCCAATGGGACATGCAATGCATATGAAATAATGAGAGGTTCTAGCCCTATGCTATCCAGAACTAAAAAGAAAAGTTTTGGCTGGAGTCAAGCTTTAATCCTACTCTCACCCCTACTCTTCAACCTTCCTCCAACTTTTAAACTTAACCCAATCCAGAAAAAAAGGAACCCTTAAGCCGTAAAAATTTCAGCTGAAAGTTCTGCATGAACATCAAATTAACCCTTGACCCTTGCCCTTGATCCTAAAACTTAACCCATCACTTAAAGGAACCATCACCCTTCACTCCACCCCACCAACCACCACATACTGTATAGAGGCCACCATTGCTCCATGGCTCTCATGCTGATCTCAGGAGCAGTACTCCTGACCTCATTCTGTCTTCCCTGACCTGCATGCTTGTTCTGGGTCCGACGACCCAACATAAGTCATCCATCGGCAGACAGGCAACTTGCATTTTTAGCAGCTAAAGCCTCTAGATCTCTCTCCATCCAGGCTTCTCCTAATGCCGAGCCCCACTGAACCCCTAACACTAAATAAACCATTAACCACTTCAGCCCTCTTCCTGACCAGAGCACTTTTTGTAATTCGGCACTGCGTCGCTTTAACTGACAATTGCGCGGTCGTGCGACGTTGCACCCAAACAAAATTGACGTCCTTTTTTTTCCCACAAATAGAGCTTTCTTTTGGTGGTATTTGATCACCTCTGCGGTTTTTATTTTTTGCGGTATAAACAAAAAAAGAGCAACAATTTTGAAAAAGAAAAAACAATATTTTTTTACTTTTTGCTATAATAAATATCCCCCAAAAAAAGATAAAAATTTTTTTTTTCCTCAGTTTAGGCAGATATGTATTCTTCTACATATTTTTGGTAAAAAAAAATCGCAATAAGCGTATATTGATTGGTTTGCGCAAAAGTTATAGCGTCCACAAAATAGGGGATAGATTTATGGCATTTTTAATATGAATTTTTTTTTCTTATTAGTAATGGGGGCGATCTGTGATTTTTATCCTGACTGCGACATTATGGCGGGACACATCGGACACTTTTGACACTATTTTGGGACCATTGTCATTTATACAGCGATCAGTGCTTTAAAAATGCACTGATTACTGTATAAATGACACTGGCTGGGAAGGAGTTAAATACTAGGGGGCGATCAAGGGGTTGTGTCCTAGGGAGGTGTTCTATCTATGGGGGGGTTGGGCTACCACTGACATGACAGCGATCACTGCTCCCGATGACAGAGAGCAGTAGATCTCTGTTATGTCACTAGGCAGAACGGGGAAATGCCTTGTTTGCATAGTTCTCTCCGTGACATGATCGCGGGACGCTGGCGGACATCGAGTCCGCGGGGCCCACGGTCACGGAGTACGCAGCGGGCGCCCACAATGCCACAATTTAAAGGGGACATACCTGTACGCCCATTTGCCCAGCTGTGTCATTGTTTCGACGTACATTGTCGTGCGCTGGTCGGCTAGTGGTTAACACAGAGTTTCAGTCATAAAACATATTTTACATTATTCAGCTGCATTAAATACAAAGAACAACCTTTGGAAAAAATTTTTTTCTTTACTCACCTTTTCAGGTCTGTTGCTAGGGGGTCCCTCGTAATCTGCCTCTTCCTCTTCCTGGCACCTGACGTCATTTCCCTCAGCGCCCGTGCTCGCGAGTGCTCCTGGGAGATGCTTGTCATCATTTCCCAGGAGTCAGTGGGCAGCGCCGAGGGCTTCGTTGCCATCATAACGGGGGGGGGGCGGGCACTTCCGACGATGACGCCCGTTGTGATGGCAACATCAGAAGTGTACGGAGCTGCGCTGTACCTAATGCGCATGCGTGAGAATGGGCGGTGCATGCTAGTCACTCAGCTGCACCAGAGCCCGGAAGATAATGCTTGTGGGCTTCACATGCCCACAAGTAAGATGGAAATTAGCAGGAACAAGGAATAAAACATGTCCTGCTCAAATAAATCGGCAATCGAGCAGCGATTAAAAAGATAAACGTGAGTGCTAGTAATAAGTTCTTTAAAATTAAGATATTCATCCAAAAAAAAAAATTTTTCACAGTTGGAACTCCGCTTTAAAGAAACAAGATGCTTGTGCAGCACCGGAATTATATTGGCAAGAGGTCCTGGCTACAGGCCACACTAAGGCCTGGTTCACACCTATGCATTTTTTAGTGCATTTTCAGTTTTGCGGAAACACACTACAGTCCATTTAACATGGTTTCCTATCGGTCATGTTCACATCTATGCATTTTATGGAAAGGACCAGGGACTTTTTTCTGGTTTTTGGTTCCATAGACTTCAATGAATCAAAAACATGTATTGAAAAACGCGAAATGCACCTGGAATATGCAAACTGCAATCTGCATAGGTGTGAATCAGGCCCTAATCATCAAATCATGCTTCAGAAGAAATTTATGAGGAGCTCCCCTTTAATTTTTGCAGCTCAATCAGAATCTAAGCCTGTTCTATAAGCGTCCATACTCTAAACCGAGCTCGGGAATGCTGTGCTTTCATGGTAATGCTGTACATCTGTATCGTCTCCCCCCACCATCCATGACATCTGGACACATGTTGATCTGGAAGGAAATAGCTTCCAACCCTTCAGAGAGCAATTAGCTCGACAGCAAAGGGCTTGATAGTCCAAGTCCGGCCCCTTCCCAGCTGCGGACGGTCTCTCATGCAGCAGGTGGAAGAGAAGGGTGCCCCACGTCTTCATGTTCTACATACGGATCTCCATCCTCTCTCCAAATGTGCTCTTTGAAGGCCCAGAAAATGATGGCAACAAATGGTTTATATTAGTGCGGGGTCAATACAACACTGTGGCAGGCGAGCTTAACTTCCCAGTCCCTAGTGCAGGTGGAACAAGATATATTGTTTTTTTGGAGAAAGGAGGGAAGGGGGGGGGGGGACGTAAAAAAGCAGATGTTTCCTATGGACAAGCGTGCAGTAATTTTAACGTTTCTGCTCAGCCTGGGATGGAACATCTAAGTTCAGACTTGGATGTGTAGCTGCCTGGGTGCGCAAACAGGCGCCCACATTTTGTAGTCCTTTGGGCTCTGGAGCAGGTATATGCACCTTTTAACCCCTTTATAATGGCAACATGCAGCGACAGGGCCAGTGAGCCTTACGGCTCAGCCACGGCATATATGCATCTCTGTCTTGTTTTGAGGTGCACTCCATCGTCGAACCCCAGAACTGTGCCTGAGCTGGCACTACTGTTGACTCCGCAACGCACAGTGGGGGCAATTCACTTCTTCCCACCCAGGCCAATTCTGACATTTCTCTCCTAAAATTATTTGCTAGAAAATTACTCAGAACCTCCAAACATTACATATATAGTATCTCACAAAAGTGAGTACACCCCTCAGATTTTTGTAAATATTTTATTCTATCTTTTCATGTGACAACACTGAAGAAATAACACTTTGCTACAATGTAAAGTAGTGAGTGTACAGCTTGTATAACAGTGTAAATTTGCTGTCCCCTCAAAATAACTCAACACAGCCATTAATGTCTAAACCGCTGGCAACAAAAGTGAGTACACCCCTAAGTGAAAATGTCCAAATTGGGCCCAAAGTGTAATATTTTGTGTGGCCACCATTATTTTCCAGCACTGCCTTAACCCTTATGGGGATGGAGTTCACCAGAGCTTCACAGGTTGCCACTGGAGTCCTCTTCCACTCCTCCATGACGACATCACGGAGCTGGTGGATGTTAGAGACCTTGCGCTCCTCCACCTTCCATTTGAGGATGCCCTACAGATGCTCAATAGGGTTTAGGTCTGGAGACATGCTTGGCCAGTCCATCACCTTTACCCTCAGCTTCTTTAGCAAGGCAGTGGTCGTCTTGGAGGTGTGTTTGGGGTCGTTATCATGTTGGAATACTGCCCTGCGGCCCAGTCTCCGAAGGGGGGGGGATCATGCTCTGCTTCAGTATGTCACAGTACATGTTGGAATTCATGGTTCCCCTTAATGAACTGTAGCTCCCCAGTTCCGGCAGCACTCATGCAGCCCCAGACCATGACACTCCCACCACCATGCTTGACTGTAGACAAGACACACTTGTCTTTGTACTCCTCACCTGGTTGCCGCCACACAAGCTTGACACCATCTGAACCAAATAAGTTTATCTTGGCCTCATTAGACCACTGGTGGAATGGCGACAAACTTTGGTACTTCTGGTCCATAGGTGACGCTTTAAACATCTTTACAGGTTACCAGTTTAGAGTTGGGTATTTTTGAGGTGCTTTTGGGCTAAAAATAGTGCCTGTAAAGCGCCTGAAAAACACCTCCCCTGCAGTTCCAGTGTGAAAGCCCCAGTGCTTTCACACTGGAGCGGTGCGCTGGCAGGACGTTAAAAAAAGTCCTGCAGGCAGCATCTTTGGAGCGGTGAATGAGCGGTGTATACAGCTCTCCTAAACCGCCCCTGCCCATTGAAATGAATGGGCACCTCTGCCAAAGCGCCTGCAAAGCGCTTCGGCAGCAGCGCTACACAGGCGTATTTAACCCTTTATTCGGCCGCTAGCGGGGATTAAATGCACCCCGCTAGTGGCCGAATAGTGCAGCTTAAACGATGGTAAAGCGCAGCTAAAATTATCAGCGTTTTACCGTCAATGCCTGCCCCAGTGTGAAAGGGGTCTTACAGAGGGGGTCTAGCGCTAGAATGATTGCTCTCGCTATAATGTTCACGACAATACTTTACATGTGTGGTGAGAACACTGTTTAAATATGCGGGCACAACCTATGTATGCGTTCACCACTGTATGCAAGCATAGGGGGATGGGGGCGCTTTAAAAAATTGTTTGTTTTTTTACACTGTCGCTTTAATTTTTTTTTCAGCACTTTTATTCCAATCACAAGAAATGTAAACATCCCTTGTAATAGAAATAAGGTATGACAGGTCCTCTTTATGGAGACATCTGGGGTCTACAAGACCCTATATCTCTCCTCTACCCCGGAAAGGAGGTAAGATTAAAAAAAACAAAAAAAAAACATCAATCTCGCTTTCCCGGGTGGAAAAGATGTTTACATCTGCCAGTACCGGCAGTGATGTTATGACAGCTTCCGGACTCCCGGGACCATAGAGATGGCCAAGGACCATCCGGTCTACTGCCAATTCTATAGTAATCCGGCAGCACAGTCAGCCCCCAGATCACATGGGAGAGCTCAGAGAAGCGCTGGTGGCTGGCGGGAGGGGAGTCCCCTCCCGTTGCCTGTGAAAGCAATCCAGCAGCAAATCAGCCACTAGGATAGCTTTTAAATAGCAGGGAATCGCTGGCTGAAATAAAAGATACTGGGATGATGCTTGCAGCTGCAGGCATCATCCTGGTACAACCACTGAAAGTCCAGGACATCATATGACTTCCTACAGGCAGGAAGAGTTTAATAAGGGCTCATTCACACATGCGACCAATATTGCCACCACTCTGAAAAGAGATCCGCACTGGTGACATACCATGCTGCAACCATGTGCATTAAATGTGGTTGCAGGGCAGTTGTGGTGTGGCCCCTTTTACTTGAATGGGTTGCACTCAGACCCGGTACATCCATAAAATTAAGCATGCTGTTTAATTCTTGTCATGTCTGAGAAGCAATGCATCATGGCTGTGGCATGTAAATAACCCTGAGCAGCTCCATTTCTGTGTTTATGTGGCCTGGTGGAGGGGGAGGGGGAGGCGGTAAACCATTATAGAGATCAGGGTTTGGTAAAGTCTTTCATAACCTTCTATGGCCCAACAGTGAAAAAGTTTTATACTCACACAATAAAAGTATGGGACTACAGAACTCGTATTGAAAGGCTACAAGGCTCTGGATGGGGCTGGGTGTCACTGTGTGGGGATAGGGGGTTCTGGAGGGGTTTTTGGGACTCTGCAACAGACTTGGTGGCCCTGTAGGAGACTCTTGAGGGAGATTGGGGCAACTGTGGGAATGGAGTCTCTGGAGAGGGCTGTGGGTATTTCTAGGAGGCTGGGGACTTTTCAGGGACACTGTGGTAGACTAGAGGGCCCTGCAAATACTGAAGGGCCTGGTGAGACACTGTTAGAGGTTAGAGGCACTATGGAGGGCTGGAGGCTCTGCAGGAAGCTAGGGGCTACCGCGAGAGGCTGAGGGACACTGTGCGATGTTAGGGTGCACTGTGGTGGCTGAGGGCAAGCAGGGGGCACTGTGGGATGTTTGGTATCACTATGGGAGCTGGGAGCACTGTGACAGGCTGGGGTGCACTCTGGGGGCTGAGGGCAAACAGGGTGCCTGAGGGCACTGTGGGAGATTGAGGGACATTGTGGGCCACTGTAGGAGGGTGAGTGGGACTATGGGAAGCTGGAGGACACTGTGGGGGCTGAGGGGCATGGTAGAGGTTTGGTATCACTATGGGAGCTGGGACCACTGTGGCAGGTTGGGGTGCACTGTGGGTGCTGAGGGCAAACAGGGTGCCCTCGGGCACTGTGGGAGATTGGGGGGCACGATGGACCACTATGGGATGTTGGGTGGCACTATGGTTGCTGGCAGCACTATGGGAGGTTGGGGGACACTGTGGTAGGTAATAGCAAACAGGGTGTTTGGTGGGCACTGTGGGATGTTGAGGGGCACAGTGGACCACTGTGAAAGTTTGGGTGCACTACGGGAGCTGGGAGACACTGTGGAAGGTTAGAGGTGGTTGAACACCCAGGAGGAGGGAGGCCACAGTCTGGTGGTTGAGGACTATTGCATTGTGGGGGCTGAGGGCAAATAGGGTGCCTGTCTATGGGAGGTTGGGAGGTACTATGGGAGCTGGGAGACACTGTGGAAGGTTAGAGGTGGTTGAACACCCAGGAGGAGGGAGGCCACAGTCTGGTGGTTGAGGACTATTGCATTGTGGGGGCTGAGGGCAAATAGGGTGCCTGTCTATGGGAGGTTGGGAGGTACTATGGGAGCTGGGAGCACTGTGGGAGGTTGGGGGACACTGTGATAGGTAAGAGCAAACAGGGTGTTTGGGGGCACTGTGGGATGTTGAGGGGGACAGTGGACCACTGTGGAAGGTTGGGTGCACTATAGGAGCTGGGAGACACTGTGGAAGGTTAGAGGTAGCAGGTGGCTGGACACCCAGGAGGAGGGAGGCCACAGCCTGGTGGTTAAGGACCATTGCTCTACAGCATCCACCAAAAACTGAAATGTCAGTTCTGAGTGGTCTGGCCCCTTGTAACATAGGGCACAATAGACGCTCATTGTGTAGATGGGATACTGAGTGAGGTACAGTATCTTACAAAAGTGAGTACACCCCTCACATTTTTGTAAATATTTTATTATATCTTTTCATGTGACAACACTGAAGAAATTACACTTTTTTACAATGTAAAGTAGTGAGTGTACAGTTTGTATAACAGTGTAAATTTGCTGTCCCCTCAAAATAACTCAACACACAGCCATTAATGTCTAAACTGCTGGCAACAAAAGTAAGTACACCCCTAAGTGAAAATGTCCAAATTGGGCCCAATTAGCCAATTTCCCTCCCCGGTGTCATGTGACTCGTTAGTGTTACAAGGTCTCAGGTGTAAATGGGGGGCAGGTGTGTTAAATTTGGTGTTATCGCTCTCACTCTCTCATACTGGTCACTGGAAGTTCAACATGTCACCTCATTGCAAAAGAATTGTTGCTCTACATAAAGATGGCATAGGCTATAAGAAGATTGCCAAGACCCTGAAACTGAGCTGCAGCATGGTGGTCAAGACCATACAGCGGTTTAACAGGACAGGTTCCACTCAGAACAGGCCTCGCCATGATTGGCCAAAGAAGTTGAGTGCACATGCTCAGCGTCATATCCAGAAGTTGTCTTTGAGAAATAGACATATGAGTGCTGCCAGCATTGCTGCAGAGGTTGAAGGGGTGGGGGGGTCAGCCTGTCAGTGCTCAGACCATACGCCGCACACTGCATCAAATTGGTCTGCATGGCTGTCGTCCCAGAAGGAAGCCTCTTCTAAAGATGATGCACAAAAAGCCTGTAAACAGTTTGCTGAAGACAAGCAGACTAAGGACATGGATTACTGGAACCATGTCCTGTGGTCTGATGAGACCAAGATAAACTTATTTGTGTCAGATGGTGTCAAGCGTGTGTGGCGGCAACCAGGTGAGGAGTACAAAGACAAGTGTGTCTTCCCTACAGTCAAGCATGGTGGTGGGAGTGTCATGGTCTGGGGCTGCATGAGTGCTGCCGGCACTGGGGAGCTACAGTTCATTGAGGGAACCATGAATGCCAACATGTACTGTGACATACTGAAGCAGAGCATGATCCCCTCCCTTCGGAGACTGGGTCGCAGGGCAGTATTCTAACATGATAACGACCCTAAACACACCTCCAAGACGACCACTGCCTTACTAAAGAAGCTGAGGGTAAAGGTGATGGACTGGCCAAGCATGTCTCCAGACCTAAACCCTATTGAGCATCTGTGGGGCATCCGCAAATGGAAGGTGGAGGAGCGCAAGGTCTCTAACATCCACCAGCTCCGTGATGTCGTCATGGAGGAGGGGAAGAGGATTCCAGTGGCAACCTGTGAAGCTCTGGTGAACTCCATCCCCATAAGGGTTAAGGCAGTGCTGGAAAATAATGGTGGCCACACAAAATATTACACTTTGGGCCCAATTTGGACATTTTCACTTAGGGGTGTACTCACTTTTGTTGCCAGCGGTTTAGACATTAATGGCTGTGTGTTGAGTTATTTTGAGGGGACAGTAAATTTACACTGTTATACAAGCTGTACACTCACTACTTTACATTGTAGCAAAGTGTCATTTCTTCAGTGTTGTCACATGAAAAGATAAAATATTTACAAAAATGTGAGATACTGTATTTCTGATGCCTTTCCTATATATCTGATAACTGCAGACAATAGCAATGTTCACATACCTGTGCAGAGATGAGCTGGGGCTGTTGATAGCAGAGCACTGTAACAGTTTCATGCTACGACTTTATCCAGTTCTGCACCAGAAGCCATGCTGAAAAAACTGCCCTGCGTGGGAACTGCTGATCACAAGATTTCCCAAAAAAAAAAAAAAAGGAAACATCAAAATATGAAAAGAGTGATGAGATCACCCCAAAATTCTGTCAGCTGCACCACCAACAGATGGACGCAGCTGATGCCAGAGCATGTGAAAATAAAGAGAGATTAACCTAAAATAACACATCTAGCCTCAGGAAGTCAGACAAGGGCCTCTTCCATGGATCCCAGAGTGGAATGATTTATGATCTATTCTCCGAGCGCCTGATAAAATAAGGAACCCTGTTAGTCGTTTGGGTCGATGTTCAGACTTTGGCCCTCGCTGGTTTGGAAAAATAAAACACATATATTATCTAATTCAGGTATTTTATAGTGAAATGTTGTTTTAGAGTGGTGAAGGGTTAGAGCCTCTGCCAGGTTTTTACTGTCACTGTGTCCCCACTAGGGTGATTCACCCTGACTTCCTGTTGTGTCACCATGACAGGAAGTGATGGCTCATCCCTTCCAAGTGCATTGCCGCCAAAATTCTGAGAGGAAAATGAGGGGCACCTTTTAGAAAAAACTAAGTAAGCAAAAGGATACACCCTTGGGCCCTGCAACGCCCCCAATTACCCAGACACAAAGAATTAATTGGCCAAATCTGGTTAAAGCCAAGCAAGCTTTTGTTTCCACCACTAATATTCCTTTATACCGAGTCTTCAAAAAAAAAATGCAATAATTTAGAGGTTGGTCGAAAGATTTAGGTTTGGGTAACACTTCTGTGCCGCGGGAACATGCGCATTAGCTTGATGCACTAAAACGCGCAGTTTGGGGTACTGCAGTGCCATTCATTCTTGGCACTCCAAATCACCTTCCTACACATCTGCCAATTCGGTAGTCCTAAAATATTACCCCAGGCACTACTGCACATGCATTACATGCCTTCTTGATGGCACCATAACTGGGTTTGCCACCTTTTCTTAAAGCCAAACCTGAACATTTTAGCGACGCAAGGCAAATCATTTTTTGGAGTATACACTAAATGATTGTAAAAGACCTGGGACGCCTTTGGGTGCCTCAAGGTGAGCAGTAATGTGGCTTGAATAGCATGCTGCAGCAAACAGTGGCCAAATTGTGTTACGGGTGGGAGGAGCTTAAGGGGTGTAGTTGAACCAAACAAGGTTAGTCTGTCCCCCAGTACAATCACCTACCAGATCAGTCTGCCCCCCCCCAGTATAATCCTTCCCTCCCCCAGGTCAATCTGTCCCCCAGTATAATCCTTCCCCCTCTCCAGGTCAGTCTGTCCCGAGTATAATCCTTCCCCCTCTCCTGGTCAGTCTGTCACCTAGTACAGTCCCCCCCCCCCCCCCCCGGGTCAGTCTGTTCCCCAGTATAATCCCCCCCAGGTCAATCTGTCCTAGTATAATCCCCCAGGTCAGTCTGTCCCCCAGTAAGTTCCCCCCTCCCCCAAGGTAAATCTGTCCTCCAGTATGATCCCCCTAGGTCAGTCTGTCCCCCAGTATAATCCCCCATGACAGTCTACATTCCCCCCGGGCCAGTCTGTCCCCCAGTAAAATCCTTTCCCTCAGGTTAATCTTTCTCCTACTATAATCCCCCAGGTCAGTCTGTCCCCCCAGTACAATCCCCCCCCCAAGGTAAATCTCCCCCCTAGTACAATCCCACCAGGTGAGTCTGTCCCCCAGTATAATCCTTCCCCCTCTCCAGGTCAGTCTGTCCCAGTATAATCCCCCCAGGACAATCTTTATCCCAGTACATTCCCCCCTGGGCCAGTCTGTCCCCCAGTATAGTCATTTTCCCTGAGGTCAGTCTGACTCCTAGTATAATCCTTCCCCCCAGGTCAGTCTGTCCCCCAGTACAGTTCACCCCTCCCCTAAGGTAAATCTGTCCTCCAGTATAATCCTCCCAGGTCAGTCTGTCCCCCAGTACAGTTCACCCCTCCCCTAAGGTAAATCTGTCCTCCAGTATAATCCTCCCAGGTCAGTCTGTCCCCCAGTATAATCCTTTCCCCCCAGGTCAATCTGTCTCCTAGTATAACCCCCCAGGTCAGTCTGTCCCCCAGTACAATTCCCCCCAAGGTAAATCTGTCCCCCTGTATATTTCCCCCAGGTCAGTCTGTCCCCCGGTATAATCCTTCCCCCTCTCCAGGTCAGTCTGTCCCCCAGTATAATCCCCCCAGGACAGTTTGTACTCCAGTACAGTCCTCCCGGGTCAGTCTGTCCCCCAGTATAATCCTTTCCACCGAGGTCAATATGTTTCCCAGTATAATCCCCCCCTAGGTTAATATGTTCCCCAGTATAATTGTCCCCCCCAGGTAAATCTGTTCCCCAGTATAACCCCCCCCCCCATGGTTAATCTGTTCCCCAGTATAATTCCCCCCCCCCAGGTCAGTCTGTACCCCAGTACAATCCACCCCATGATTAGTCAGACTGACCTAGGGGGATGGTACTGGGGGCACAGACTGACCCCCCTGTACAATCCCTGCAATAGTTGATTTTTTTAATGTTTATCAAATCACTGTTTTTACTAAAATACGCTGAAATCATTTTTTAGCACATGACAAAACACAACATGACCTACAAAATTCCTGATAAATTCCTAGTAAGGCCAAGGTTCAAATGGGGCGCTCTAAAGTGTACGTCCGTGTGGGGGCCGTGGGGTTGCACAGGTGCTCTCTGTTCTCAATTCTATTCATGTCATTTGGGATGCACAGGAAGAGGGAAGAGAAGGAAAAGCCAACAGCTACAGGTGAGCCACAGAGTATTGGGTGCGGGGGGGGGGGGGGACTGTACTGGGGGACAGACTTACCTGGGGGGATTATACTGGAGGACAGATTTACCTTAAGGGAGGGGGGAACTGTACTGGGGGACAGACTGACCTGGGGGGATTATACTGGAGACTGACCTGGGGGGATTATACTGGAGAGTGACCTGGGGGGATTATGCTAGAGACTGACCTGGGGGGATTATACTGGAGACTGACCTGGGGGGATTATACTGGAGAGTGACCTGGGGGGATTATACTGGAGACTGACCTGGGGGGATTATACTGGAGAGTGACCGGGGGGGATTATGCTAGAGACTGACCTGGGGGGATTATACTGGAGACTGACCTGGGGGGATTATACTGGAGAGTGACCTGGGGGGATTATGCTAGAGACTGACCTGGGGGGATTATACTGGAGACTGACCTGGGGGGATTATACTGGAGACTGACCTGGGAGGATTATACTGGGGGACAGATTTACCTTAGGGGAGGGGGAACTGTACTGGGGGACAGACTGACCTGGGGGATTATACTAGGGGCTGCCACTCAGGTCCAGGTTTCAGTCCGCCTGAAACCTGGACACCCGTTTCAAAACACGGACTGTCCAGGTGAATTCCAGACAGGTGGCAACCCAAACCCACAGACATTGCAGCCCAGCGCAATGTGCAATAATGCACTTATAGAGGTTTATGCTACTGTGAGCTGTCCAAATGGTGCGTGCGCAATTTTTTGGTGCGTTGGCAAGCCCTTTCATTTTGAATAGGCCTCCTTAACATGGCACATGTTAATGGATGTCAACATGTATGTGTTAATCCGTCGCAACCCGCCAGCCCTAAGAAAAATTATCCTGCTGCCGATGACACATTGCTAGCATCAGAACCGACCCGGCGATTACTTCCTGTACTTCCTTGCTGACCTGGAACACTGCAAAATTTCACTTGCTGGTAAGAGAGCGACATCTCATTGGTCCAGTTAGCAAGGGAAAGACTCCATAGGAAAAATTGATGTCCAAAGTGGTCTGCAGGCGGTCGACAGTGACAGGAATGCTCATGTGACATCGGCTTTAAGGCCTATTTACACCAGCGGATGTCAAGGTGTGCGGAGGCGTGGTAAAAATAGGTGACTGAGCCCCCCACCACCCATCTTAAAGTGGTTGTACATGACAGACATGAAATATGGACTACGCATATCCCTCTATAGTGTGTACTTCTCTCTATCCAGAGCGGAAGTAAGCTATTTTTTATTTATTTTTTTCAAGCAAAAGATTAATTTTTTGGGGACCTTTTGCTTTTAAAGGTAGAGGAGAGATTTGGGGTCTTGTAGAGAGGACTTGTCACCCTTATTTCTATTACAAGAGATGTTTACATTACTTGTAATAGGAATAAAAATGATTAAAAAAAAAAGAACAAAAGCACCCCCATACCTCCTTTGCTCGTGCGCAGAAGTGAGCGCATACGTAAGTCGCGCCCCCGCTAGAGTTGCCACCTCATCCCTTTAAACCCGAACACCTTTGAATTACACGGGTTCTGAGGCTAATTAAATGCAGATAAGGCACCAAGTGAGTTTAATTACCACTTTAATCAGCCTCAAAACCTGTGTAATTAATATGTGTTAGGGTTTAAAGGGATGAGGTGGCAACCATAGCCCCCGCATATGTAAGCGGTGTTCGCGCCACACATGTGAGGGATCGACGCGAACGTTACAGTGAGATCAATAATTCTAGCACTAGACCTTCTCTGTAACTCTAAACTTATAACCTGTAAAAATGTTTAACGCTATGCCTTTGGAGATTTTTAAGCATTGTAGTTTGTCGCCATTATAATAATTAAAAGAAAATGTAGACAATGAGATTGAATGAAACATGAATCTAGAGCTCCCCCTAGTGGTGAATTTACAAATCTCTATAGTCAATACAATTACTGTATAGCAAATAGAGATCAAATTATAAAAATAGAAGTCACACCAAAATGTACTTTAAAACCTTAAATACAGCTAAAGTTATTCAAATTGGGGGGGGGGGGGGGGCATTTTATGATTGAAGAAAAGTATAAGGAGCACTCTATGGGGCAATCTGTATGGGGGACACACAGTGGATATCAATGTATGGTGCACAGTGGGCTGTAGGGTGTAAAGTGCATCAGCCATGTATGGCAACACAATGTCATTTACCTACAGTCATCCTTTATAGGGATTCAACCCTTTCAGGGCAAAGTGACAGGTCCCCTTAAAAGCCTACCGACTGATACCCGACGTCACCGCGTTCCCCTGCCGCTCCATTCTATCTGATTTGAGTTCAGCTTTAAAGGACTTTAAGACACCATTTTATTCTATTTCTTTAGTTCTTCTACAAAAGCATTCATTTTTTTTCTAAGCAAACAAATTCTAATCAATGACTTTAAATTGGCAGGTGGAGGATGACCGGTAAAGAGTGACCACCGTGGCCGATGTGAATGGACTGTGATGGGTAGACCGACCACCAGGTATCTTCTGCTGAGAACTTTGCCCAGTGTCCTCCTCAAGACCGTGCTGCTTCTGGTTTTCTGCAATCAGGGTAAGTGCGATGTTGTGCCATCTAAGGGAAGGCTTCAGGGCCACCCTAAAGGTAAGACTCTATAGGGAGCATCTTTGGGCCCCAAGCTAAAAATATAAGCATGGACAGGTATTCTAAATCAGCAGTCAAGGTTGCCACCTAATCATTCTAAATGTATCTTGAGGACATTACTTTTTATTGTAAAGCGCAGCACTAAAGTGGACCTGCCATTAAAATTCACACTACATAAAACAGTATGGCACAGGTCAGTATAACCAAATCACATTCTTTTGAGTAAAATAAAGAGTATTTAAAGCTGATTTCCAGGAATTCAGCTACCTTGTAAAGCTGCAGACATACCATTAGTTAAGTCTAAGGAGGTGCCTGCCGCCCTATAGACTTATCTCTATTATTCACATCTGACAGGTTTATTGTGCTCCAGGAAAATAATCTCCGGAGCTGCTCACTGTGGTCTCAGTTACTTTATGAGCAGTTGCTGGGACTGCCCTGTTGCCCTCCCCTCCTTTTGCCCATTCACAGAAGTCTTTGTAATATGTGAACTCATTCACAAGATACAAAGGTTTCTGTTAAGGGGCAGCAGAGGGTAGGGGCGGGGCGCTCTGATGCTGCTCACTGTAGTCTCGGTTCCTTCAAGAGCAGAGTCACTGGAACTGCTATGCCTGCTCCACCACTCCTTCTGCCCATTCACAGAAGCCTTTGTAATACAAAATACAAAGGCTTCTTTGAATGGGCAGCAGAGGAGAGGGGTGGGGAGCTCCGACACTGCTCACTATAGTCTTGGTTCCTTCAAGAGCAGAGTCATTGGAACTATACCTCATAATTTTTTGAGATGGAAACGAGGGATACCTAATAGCTAAAGTATGTAGGACACTCCCCCTACCATGAGAATTAGACAAAAAAGTACATAAGTACTTTTTTTACCACCACTATTCCTTTATATTGGCTTTTAAAATTTACCAATGCAGCAATTTAGAAACTGGATGGAAGGTTTAGCACTGGGAATAAGATAAAAAGTTCATTTTCTATACAATTATATAGATCAGACCAAAATGAGGGACAAATGATTAGAAAAGAGGGACAAAGGGACTTTGTTGCAAATCAAGGAAAGTCCCTCGAAATCAGGGAAAGTTGAGAGCTATGCTGGAACTGCTATGCCTGCTTCTCCCCTCCTTCTGCCCATTCACAGAAGCCTTTGTAAAATGTGAACTAATTCACAAAATACAAAGGCTTCTGTGGGTGGGCAGCAAAGGGGAGGGGTGGAAATAGCTGCGCTGTGTGCTTCTCACCTCTCACAACCTGCGTGTGTCCTGCCACATTATAGAGATAGGTCCTGGAGGTGACATCCACCTAACTGGACTTAACTCATAGTGTGCCTGCACTTTTTGGAAACTTGCTGAATTCCTAGAATTCAGCTTTAAAGTGTTACTAAAGGCACAACTTTTTTTTTTACATTTTGGATAGAGTAAGGTAAGGTTATCACCCCTGATGGTTTTATTTTTGCAATCTGTGTCCCACTGAGGAGATTTCCTTTTACTTCCTTTTCCCACAGCCAAAAAGGGGAGTGAGAGGAAATCCCTCCAAAGTGAGGGAACCCCGTGGTGTCACCAGAACTAAGTGTCCCCATTGGAAAAGCTCCCATCTGTTAGTGTTCTGATTTCAACCCAAAATGTGGGATTTTCTTTCACTTTCAGTAAACAGTCTAATGCCCCGTACACACGGTCGGATTTTCCGATGGAAAATGTGCGATCGGAGCGTGTTGTCGGAAATTCCGACTGTGGGTGGGCTCCATCGAATATTTTCCATCGGATTTTCCGACACACAAAGTTTGAGAGCAGGAGATAAAATTTTCCGACAACAAAATCCGGATTTTGTTGTTGGAAATTCCGATCGTGTGTACACAAATCCGACGGACAAAGTGCCACGCATGCTCAGAATAAATAAAGAGATGAAAGCTATTGGCCACTGCCCCGTTTATAGTCCCGACGTACATGTTTTACGTCACCGCGTTCAGAATGATCGGATTTTCCGACAACTTTGTGTGACCGTGTGTATGCAAGACAAGTTTGAGCCAACATCCGTCTGAAAAAATCCTAGGATTTTGTTGTCGGAATGTCCGAAAAAAGTCCGACCGTGTGTACGGGGCATTTCACACAAATATGCTTTGATCTAAACCATTCCATTGTAGCTTTGGCTGTATGTTTAGGGTTGTTGTCCTGCTGGAAGGTGAACCCCCTCCCCAGTCTCAAGTCTTTTGTAGACTCTAACAGGTTTTCTTCTAAGATTGCCCTGTATTTGGCTCCATCCATCTTCCCATCAACTCTGACCAGCTTCCCTGTCCCTGCTGAAGAAAAGCATCCCCACAACATGATGCTGTCACCACCATGTTTCACGGTGGGGCTGGTGTGTTCAGGGTGATGTGCAGTGTTAGTTTTCCACCACACATAGCGTTTTGCTTTTAGACCAAAAAGTAAAATTGGCCTCATCTGACCAGAGCACCTTCTTCCACATGTTTGCTGTGTCCTCCACATGGCGTCTCGCAAACTGCAAACGGGACTTCTTATGACTTTCTTTCAACAATGGCTTTCTTCTTGCCACTCTTTCTATAAAGGCCAGATTTGTGGAGAGCACGACTAATAGTTGTCCTGTGGACAGATTCTCCCACCTGAGCTGTGGATCTCTGCAGCTCCTCCAGAGTTACCATGGGCCTCTTGGCTGCTTCTCTGATGAATGTTCTCCTTGCCCGGCCTGTCAGTTTAGGTAGACGGCCATGTCTTGGTAGGTTTGCAGTCATGCCATACTCTTTCCATTTTCAGATGATGGATTGAACAGTGCTCCGTGAGATGTTCAAAGATTGGAATATTTTTTTCTTAACCTAACCCTGCTTTAAACTTCTCCACAACTTTATCCCTGACCTGCCTGGCGTGTTCCTTGGCCTTCATGATGCCGTTTGTTCACTAAGGTTCTCTAACAAACCTCTGAGGGCTTCACAGAACAGCTGTATTTATACTGAGATTAAATTACACACAGGTGGACTTTATTTATTAATTAGGTGACTTCTGAAGGCAATTGGTTCCACTAGATTTTAGTTAGGGGTATCGGAGCAAAGGGGGCTGAATACAAATGCCCCCCACACTTTTCACATAAAAAAATTTGAAAACCATTTATCATTTTCCTTCCACTTAACAATTATCTGCCACTTTGTGTTGGTCTATCATATAAAATCTCAATAAAATAAATTTATGTGTTTGGCTGTAACATGACAAAATGTGGAAAATTTTAAGGGGCATGAATACTTTTTCAAGGCACTGTACATTTACAAACTATACATAGAAAACAGGTTCTTAAAGTAGGACCAGGTTTAAAAATGTGTGAGCAGGAAAGGTTTTTATTGCAAAGCCTCTTTTGCTATAAAGGCTTCTTAGCATCCTCCTCTACCAGTGCTGCCACTGCTCATGTCCAGTCATACCAATCAGGCGTGCTGCGTGCAAAGTAATCATTAATTAGTCTTCTGTTGCTCCTTCACTGTCCAGTCCCCGGATGGTGGCAGGAAGTTGGCCCAGCTGTATTGTTTAACCACAGCACAAAAAAAGTCAGGTCATAAGTTAGGCTCTGCTGTCTGGCAGGGCAGTGTAAATCTCAGTACCGGATAGACAGAAATAAAAATCCTTTGGCAGGCAAATTATTTAGCAGATATATATTTTAACTCTGCGATTTGAAAAAGTATAAATCTTGCTAACATGTCCGTCTTTTTCCTTTGTACAGTGGATGCACAGTGCAAGATCGTGAAATGTAACACGGAATATGTTGCTGCCGTATCCAACTCAAAGACCTCCAACAAGAACGCGGTGAACTGCAACGCCTTGCGCTCCTACTCCCAGTGCACCCGTAACACGGCTCGGACCTGCCGCGGAGACCTGGTCTACCACTCTGCCGTGCACATCATCGAGGACCGCATGATGCAGTTCAACTGCTCCAAAGCGGGACCCACCAACCCGCCGCGGAGGCAGCCTCCACCTCCTCCTCCCGATGGACCCGTGAAACAAGCCTGTGATTATGAGAAGGTCTACCAGGAGAAGAATGGGAGCGAACCCAAATATGTGCACTGCGGGGTCTTCGGGGACCCACACGTACGGACTTTCGGTGGTGACTTCCATACCTGCAGTGTGAAGGGGTCGTGGCCTCTCTTGGACAATGAATATCTGTTTGTTCAGGCCACCAGCTTACCGGTGTCTCCGTTCTCCAATGCTACGGTAACAAGCAAGGTAAAGAAAAACTACACATAACCTTTTGTATCAGCCCTGGCCCCCATACAGCTGAATGTCCCTGCCTTGTCCCTGAAAGGGTTAAATTGGTCATAAATCAAAGAAGAATTGCAAGTATGGCAATACTTGCCATACCATACCTGTGGTATCCCCGTGGAAGCTGGAAACCACTATGGTAGGCACCACTACTACAGTGATCTCCACTAGTATCCGGATTCCATACCAAACATTTGCCCTTATACTGCTGGGTTCACTCAATCAGCACAGGCACCATTCAGGGAACACTTTTCATTTTCTCAAACAATACAAAGTGTTCTCTGAAAGGATGAGGTGGAAATCACTGCCCGGCCTCTCTATCTCATCCAGTCAGAGAGCGCATTGCATTACTCACACAATAAATGTACGGGAATGCAAATTATGCATTGAAATGTTGGAAGGCTCTGGATGGGGCTGGGTGTCACTGTGGGGCACTAGGGGTTCTGGAGTGGGTTAGGGGACAATGCAGCAGACCTGGTAGCCCTATAGGAGATAAGGGTTTCTGAAGGGTGCTGGGGTCTCTCCAGATTGATGATGTTTATTAAGGGCACTGCACAGGATAGGAGATACCCGGTGATTTTGGGAGGTACTGTGGGACACTGTTGGAGGTTGAGGGCATTATGGGGGACTGAAGGCTCTGCAGCTGCCTGGGGGGTACTGTAGGGGCTGAGAGCTCTCTGGGGGCCTAGGGGCAGTAAGTGGGCTTACAGGGCACTGTGGGCAATTATGGAAGGGTAGGGGCACTATGGGGGGCTAGGGGGCACTGTGGTAGGTTAAGGACTTGCCAGCTAGCTGGGGACTTGATGGTTTGGAACTACAGCTTTATCTCATACCTCTTTTGTTAGAGAGATGTTTGAAAGGTCCTTCTCTGACCACACAGTTCCCTCTGCTGACCGAGGTCAGGAGCTGAGGAGCAGATGGGGGATCCAGTTGCACACTAAGGAAGTTCTACCTCTTCCCTTTAGAAAGTTTATGCTTGCCAGTTGAATATACAATGACGTTTGTCTTATTTTGAAATTTTTTAAATGTTTATGTGGATGGGTAGTGACTTAAAAATGTTTTTCAGACATCCATTTGTTTTTGTCCACATTGGACATTAAAGATTGACCAGAAATAATGCTGAGCAGGGCTTGTACCAATATTATCTAATAGTATCTTTTGTTATATCTGCTAAAAGATGCCCCATGTTTGATTTTATTTTTATTCATCGGTTCCTCATTGCATTTCTTGAATCCCTTCTTTTCACAGCTAACAATTATCTTCAAGAACATGAAGCAGTGCATCGACCAGAAGGTCTACCAGGCAGAAGTTGGCAACATGCCTGCAGCATTTGACGATGGCTCTGTGAATGGGGGCCGGAGAGCAGGTGGAAGCAGCCTAACCATCCATGAAAGAGAGCCTGGGAAATACATTGAAATCCAGGCGGCGTATATTGGCACCACTATCCGCATACGACAGCTGGACAGGCAGCTGTCCTTCTCCTTACGTATGGCCAAGGAGATCTCACAGGCCTTTCCAGAGGAGCAAGACCTCCAGCTCTGTGTAGGTGGCTGCCCATCCAGCCAGTGGATATCTAGAACTAAGGACCTCGGTAAGACAACAGCCATGGACCTGAAGACAGCCAGATCCCTCTGTGGGGAGAAATTGACCGTAGAAGACGTTTACTTTCAGTCTTGCGTGTTTGACCTGATGGCATCGGGAAATAGCAATTTGACATATGCGGCTTATCACGCCTTAGAAGATGCAAGGGATTTCCATCCTGAACCTGGAACATTACATATATTCAGCAGAGGGGAAAGCAGTCATTGTTTATCTGTTGCTGCTCTTGTCTTGTTGTCGGGTGTTCTGGTGTGGCTGAGCTGAGGACCTTGAACCTGGAAATGTGGACCTGTACAAACTAGTCATGAATGTGAATATAAGAATCCCAAGAAATATGATGAATGTTGGATATTTAAAAATTTGACTCCTTGTTTAAAGACGTTCTCCTGTGAAGAGGGCTGTTTGGTGTTTTGCACTCATTAACTTCAACAGGGGGCTGTGTGTTATTCTGATCTCTAATCTGAGACAAACTAGTCCAAGACAGGTTGGTTGTATGGGAAGGTGACCCTACAGATAACTATTAATGTCTTTGAGTATCGAAGGTGGAAATCTCATTAAGAACCTAATATCTCAGCATGGTTCCAGAGCCAGGTTCAGGCTTCCCACCGCCCTCATCTATAAGTTAACGAGCTAAAAGTTGTAAATCGCCGCATAGCTCCCTCCATAAGTGGAAAGAGTTTAACTCTTTTCCTATGAGCATCTTTGCTGTTATAACTTTTTATTTATTTATGCAAAGTAATATATAGTTTAAAATGAAAACCTTCAGTAGCATAAAAAAAAAACACATAACCGCAGTTAACGAAATAATACAAGCCCAAATCTACCTGACCTAAATAATGCTGTTAAGCAGGGCCAGAAAAATAACAACTTTTCAAATAGAATTTGTTAACCATGTTGTTCCTTTGAGATTTTACTGGTATTGATGGTGCTTAGTGGCAAATGTAATGGGAGAGCCATAGACTGGTGGATGATATGACAGTAAAGGTATTCTGTAGACCAGCCATTCTTAACCAGGGTTCTGTGGAGCCCTAGGGTTTCTTCCAGAGGTTGCTAGGGGTTCCTTGAGCTGTGGTTAATGGGCCAACACCACTTGCTAAAGCCAGCAGCATGATCCCAATTTGTCTTTTTAGGTGTCTCTAATGGGGGCACCACTGACTATCACTGTAAGGGTTGCATTCTTACTAATGACCACCATTGTAAGGGTAATTTTTCCCATAGACCCACAGTAAATTGGTTTTAGTAAGGGTTCCCCAAGACCTGAAAATTATTTTAGGGATTCCTCTGGGGTAAAAAGATTTGAGAAAGGCTGCTGTAGACAAAGGATAAGTGTACTGCTAAAGTACATGAGCTTTTCTAATATAAACATGCAGGTCAATGAATTATGCCACGTACACACGAGCGGACTTTACGGCAGACTTTGCCCGGCGGACAGGATTTTGTCGGACAATTCGATCGTGTGTGGGCTCCAGCGGACTTTGTTTTCTCAAAAGTTGGATGGACTTAGATTTGAAACATGTTTTAAATCTTTCTGTCGAACTTGAGTCCGGTCGAAAAGTCCGCTCGTCTGTATGCTAGTTCGACGGACAAAAAGCAACGCTAGGGCAGCTATTGGCTACTGGCTATGAACTTCCTTGTTTTAGTCCGGTGTACGTCATCACGTACGAATTCGACAGACTTTGGTGGATTGTGTGTAGGCAAGTCCGTTCATTCAGAAAGTCCGTCAAAAAGTCAGTCGAAAAGTCCGCCGGGCAAAGTCTGCCGTAAAGTCCGACCGGCATTAGGTGTGAAAATATTACCCTATTCCCTCCATTCCCCATCTTTGAGAACCATCAAGGGCCCAGCAACCTCAGATCTCAGTTTGGATTTACATTGTGTTGTATTTTAAACATACAGGTAAGTATGATCTGACCTTTATGTCCAGATTTATTTAGATGGGCCCAAACCCTCATTGCATGTCACCTTTCCACTACCCAACCCCCTTCCTGCTGTCATAACATGTAAAACGTTGTTACACGTGTACAGATAATTGTCTGCTGCACCTCCAGGCACAAACTGGTTGTGGCTGCTGAAGAAGAGTTTTATATAGAGGGTTACATGACCACTCTCAGCAAATGTGCTTATTTAGAGCCATTGATTGGTCAAAAGTGGCCACCTTCCCAAGCAACTCCATTTTAGCACCCACAGCCAACTGTTAGGGCAACATGGGGTGTGTAAAAAGGGTAACATGAACTAATAGTTGAGGTCCACTTTAAACGAAGCATTTAATATGAAGGATGATACCTAGTCGGTCGCCTTTACTGGAGAACATGTTTTTTTACTCAATTTCCATAAACACACATATTTATTTTTTACATTATCACACAGGTGAACATATCCTTTGAAAACAGAGCAATGTTTTCAGTATAATTACATTTCAAAGTAACTTTGTTTTAAAATGTTCTTCATTGTTGCATTGGACAGATTTACCAGATGTAATAACCCAGCAGTTAAAGGGGTGGTTAAGTACATTCAACAAAGAATCCACTAGAAGTATTAATCAAGCACAGTTGAAGGGTTGGTTGGGTGCAATCAGCAAAGAATCCACTAGATGTGTTAATCTAACACAGTTAAAGGGTTGGTTAGGTAAATTCAACAAATAATCCTCTAGCTGTATTAATCCAGCACAGTTGAAGGGTTGGTCGAGTATACTCAACAAAGAATCCACTAGAATTCAGCACAGTTTAAGGGTTGGTTGGGTAAACGCAACAAAGAATCCACTAGATATATTATTCCAGCACAGTTGAAGGGTTGGTCGAGTATACTCAACAAAGAATCCATTAGAATCCAGCACAGCTAAAGGCTTGATTGGGTAAACTCAACAAAGAATGCACTAAGTAACTTTGTTTTAAAATGTTCTTCATTGTTGCATTGGACAGATTTACCATATTTAATAATCCAACAGTTAAAGGGGTAGTTAGGTATTGAACAAAGACTCCACTCGAATCTAGCACAGTTGAAAGGTTGGTTGGGTACAATCAGCAAAGAATCCACTAGATGTGTTAATCCAACACAGTTGAAGGTTTGGTTAGGTAAATTCAACAAAGAATCCACTAGATGTATTAATCCAGCACAGTTGAAGAGTTGGTCGAGTATACTCAACAAAGAATCCACTAGAATTCAGCACAGTTGAAGGGGTGGTTGGGTACACTCAACGCAGAATCCACTAGATTAATTAATCCAGCACAGTTGAAGGGATAGTTGGGTACACTCAACAAAAAATCCACCAGATGTATTAAACCAGCACAGTTGAAGAGCTGGCCAAGTACACTCAACAAAGAATCCTCCAGATGTATTAATTCAGCACAGTTGAAGGGTTGGTTGGATACACTCAACAGAGAAACCCCTAGATGTATTAATCCAGCACAGTTAAAGGGTTGGTTGAATACACTCAACAAAGAATCCACCAGATGTTTTAACTCAGCACAGTTAAAGGGTTGGTTGGGTACACTCAACAAAGAATCCATCAGATGTATTATTCCAGCACAGTTGAAGTATTGGTTGGATACACTCAACAAAGAATCCATCAGATGTATTAATCTATTACAGTCGAAGATTTATTTGGGCGTGCTCAACAAAGAATCCACTAGATGTATTTATCCAGGTCAGTTGAAGGATTGGTTGAGTACACTCAACAAAGGATTTACTAGATGTTATTAATCCAGGACAGTTGAAAGGTTGGTCAAGTACACGTAACAAAGTATCTACTAGATGTTATTAATCCAGCATAGTTGGCTGAGTACACTCAACAAAGAATCCATCAGATGTATTAATCCAGCACAGTCGAAGGGTTGGTTGGGCACACTCAACAAAGAATCTAGTAGATGTATTAATCCAGCACAGTTGAAGGGTTGGTTGAGTATACTCAAGTTGTATCTAACATGTTCTTCATGTAATCTACACAGAAGGCAAGCCTTCCCATCTACAGTGCATAGTCCTTGAGATGATATCAGGAGCTTTTAGAAAAATAACAAAATAATAAAAATAATACTGTAAATGTATTTTTGTTATCTTCATCACGTTCAGATACTGTATATAGAAGGTATAAAAGAAGATTGTTTGTCTCTAAAACCCAGTAGCCTCTAATAAGCCACTGGGAACTGGAGCTGATTGAATTTATGAAAAGTTTCATCACCTGTGGCTCTGGTGATTAAAAACTTTGCAAGCCCTTGAAATTTGGAATCTCTGAACTAGAAGTCTCTTTGAAGTCAACAGGAACCCAAATAAGTATATGTTATAGGGCACTTCTTTTAAAAACTCTATTAGGGAAACTAAAATAGAAGGTTGGGACCTGGTGGAATTGTCAGTCAAGCTAAGGGTGCCCCAAGCAACAGCAGAAACAGATATAAGGCAGAAACAGACTTTGGTCCCTTTCTTCCTAAAGCCTTTTGGAAATCCGAACAGACAAAAATATTGGGAATTCCGATTTGGTTCCTGACATCTGAATTCATGAAATTCAGTCCAAATCTAATGTCATCTGAATTTGGAGATCAACTCGATTGAGAACAGAAAATGGAGGTGGGTAGTAGGAGGCCCTTCCTCAAATACAGAGTGCAATAATAATTGTACATATGTCAATGTTCCTGGCAGTTTTGGAGATTTCCATCAGTTTTAAACCAAATGTGTTAAAAATCTATTGAATCCACCACCTTGGTGGCTCTAAAGTATTTTCAATATCTTAACCCAGAATCCTGAATGTGCATAGTAGGATTAGATAGCAGAGCCCAATAGCTTACTTTCCTCTGGCTCCCCAGGAGGGCCCCTGAGGACCACGGCCCTCCAGCTGTTGCGGAACTACACAGCCCATGAGGCATTGTAAAACTCTGACATTAAGAGCCGGTTCACACTGGGGCGACTTGTCAGGCGACCTAGTCGCCTGACAAGTCGCCTCCCGTTCTGTACAATGGAACCGTTCTAATAGGAGCGACGCAAGTCGCACCGACTTAGAAAAAGGTTCCTGTACTTCTTTTGGGGCGACTTGAGGCGACTTGCATAGACTTCTATACAGAAGTCGTTTTGCAAGTCGCCGTGCATGTCGTGTGCAGGTCGCCTCGGTGAGGCGACCTGCAAGTCGTGCCGCCCCTGTGTGAACCGGCACTTACAGCCATGACTAGGTATGATGGGAATTGCAGTTCCTGAACAACTGGAGGGCAATAGCTTGGAGACCCCTGGCTAAGTCATTCCACAAGCAGACAGCCTGCAGGCAAATTACAGTACCTGCTGGTGGACTGGATTGTCATGCCAGCAGCCTGTTGCATGGAATATGGTATCCCCAGTTAAGTCCTCTCATGTAGTGCACTAGATTTCACATGAGACCCTTGGAAGTCTAAAGGAATGCATATGGAGCAATGGCTGTCATTGCAACAACAGGAATCATATCATTACGTGTTGATAATAGTAAATCATTGCATTTATCCCTTTATCAACCTAAAGATTACAGCAGATGCTCTGGAATGGCATATCCCAATATCTACAGATCAGAAGCTACAGTATTAAATAATTACACTTATATTTTATACAGTCCTTGTAATGTATATATGCAGACCATCGGGAATATTTTTTTTTTTTTTTGCTCAACAACACTGGAGTGTTTTACTGTAAAACAAAGAGGCCCACACACCTACACATACACCACAAGGTGACAGCAATACATAGGTTATCTTTAAATATTTTTCAATCATAAACAATTCTAAAAAAATATTTAATATATTTTAAATAGAATGAACTACAAAAAAAGAAAAAAAAAAAACAACTATTATATTTTTGTAAAAAATAAAAATGCTTTTATACAAGGTATATTGATTGCGATTGGAGAGATGTTTAGTTTTGTAAAAAAATAAATTGTCTTTCCTATCCTATGAATTGACATTGTATATTTAAATATTTTTGAAGTTGAATTGTAGATACTAATTTAAAGTGGAATATCCCTTAAATCTTGTGCTGTTTCCTTCTCTTTTTTTCCTGAAATATTTTGAAGATACATATATATATAATTGCTATTGATGTAAAACAACTGAGTACTGTCTCTGTGATACTTTTGTGTGTGTTTATATATAATATATCATGTACGTACTGTCTATACAGTATCTCACAAAAGTGAGTACACCCCTCACATTTTTGTAAATATTTTATCTTTTCATGTGACAACACTGAAGAAATGACACTTTGCTACAATGTAAAGTAGTGAGTGTACAGCTTGTATAACAGTGTAAATTTGCTGTCCCCTCAAAATAACTCAACACACAGCCATTAATGTCTAAACCGCTGGCAACAAAAGTGAGTACACCCTAAAGTGAAAATGTCCAAATTGGGCCCAAAGTGTCAATATTTTGTGTGGTCACCATTATATTCCAACACTGCCTTTCCCTCTTGGGCATGAAGTTCACCAGAGCTTCACAGGTTGCCACTGGAGTCCTCTTCCCCTCCTCCATGACGAAATCACAGAGCTGGTGGATATTAGAGACCTTGGGCTCCTCCACTTTCCGTTTGAGGATGCCCCACAGATGCTCAATAGGGTTTAGGTATGGAGACATGCTTGGCCAGTCCATCAGCTTTACCTTCAGCTTCTTTAGCAAGGCAGTGGTCATCTTGGAGGTGTGTTTGGGGTCGTTATAATGTTGGAATACTGCCCTGCAGCCCAGTCTCCGAAGGGAGGGGCTCATGCTCTGCTTCAGTATGTCACAGTACATAGAAACAAAAAGTGTATATTAGGCCTATAATACACCGCTCAGCGCCACAGAACACCAGCCACTATTCCAAAGTAGCCAACATATAAGATGACATAATAAAAATATACCTTCCAAAACACCCAAATGGTTTAAAACTAAGGGTGTGGAGACTAAGCTGATGTTTAAAAAACAATAAATACACACAATAGTATATAAAAAAAGTATGATCAGTAAATGTAATAGTCATATACTAAAACAGCGCTAATGTTGAGCACATATAAACGAAAAGATAATGTGTGGCCAACTTCACACAAAAAAGTCCTTAGGAATAGTGAAGTACAAACAGTGGTTCAGAGAGTGTTCAAAGTAGATCCTATAGAATGTCACAGCGTGCACCTTCCACCGATCACTCCAATTCCACCATGCGTGAACACACTCCCCTCAAGGGATCAAACTCACCAGAGCTAAATTAAATAAGAGCCTCCAAGGGAAGAAAATCTCTGGGCCAAACTGATAACAACACTTTTCCAGGAGATAAGTAGATGGTAGGGCTCCAAGAAGGATCATAAACAAAAGAAAGCGCATATAGCGTAATTCCGTTTATTGATAATAAAAACCCATGACATCATACATCCCCCATCAATATATACGTACTAGACAAAGGCAGTCATAAAGCAAAAAGGAGTGAAAATCACTGTGCACTGCACCGTAGGACCTTCGGTCATCCCGTCTCGGCAATCAAGGAGCGAGAGAATCACTTCCTCGGTCCTGGTCTGACAACGATGGAGCGCACGCGTCACTTCCGGCGTCGTGTAGGTCATGCCCTGACGCTCTGACGCGTTTCGTCATATCCTGACTTCAACAGAGACACCCTGAGAGAGTGAGAGCGATAACACCAAATTTAACACACCTGCTCCCCATTCGCACCTGAGACCTTGTAACACTAGCAAGTCACATGAGTGGTGTTGCACTCTCAGTATTAATTAATCAAATAATATCTACACAGCTACACACATATGGAATCAATCCTAAATGCTAATAGCTCAGTATTCAGATACATATATAAACACTGTAGGCGAATAAAATAAAGTGCAAAGTGATAGCAGTGACAATAGTGACATACAATCTGAAAGTAGGTAATAATAAAGTGTTGATGCTGAAAACCACATAAATACTAATGCAAAAAAGTCTAAAATACTAATAGAACAATGTCTATATAATGGTGAGCTGGAGACGTGAAGTGCTGCTCCAAATGGTGCTTTGTGCAAATCAGGTAGTGAATAAAGTGACTTTAGTGATACGTTTCTTCAGTGTAATTACACCGCTGTATAAGATGGTCCCTTACCTTACCCCTGTAAGGTAACAGTTTAAAATATTATATAGCGACAACAAGACGGGGTCCGGGCTCCTGCAATGGGTAAACTCTGACCTCTCTTCTTGAGGCGGTGAAATTCAGCAAAATAAAAAATGGAGCGGGAGCTCCAGTCCGAGTGCGGTGTCTTAACTGCCTGCGTAGTACAGAGATGGGAGGCCAAAAAAGGGTATAGTTTTCTGAAATACAGTGGAACCTTGGATTACAAGCATAATCTGTTCCAGGAGAATGCTTGTAATCCAAAGCTCTCGCATATCAAAGCAAGTTTCCCCATAGAAGTCAATGGAAACTAAGATAATTTGTTCCGCATTGACTTCTATTGCATGCAATACTGCATGTGGCCAGAGGTGGGGAGGCACCAGAGAGCCTCGGAAATACTCAGGGACAGCTCGGCTGAACTTGGAAAGCCTCGGAAAGGCTCGGAAACACTCAGGAACGGAGGATTTCCGAGTGTTTCCGAGCGTTTCCAAGTGGTTCCGAGTATTTCCGAACGGCTCCAAATCGTTCACCGGTGCCCCTGCACCTCTGGCCAAATGCAGTACTGCACACCCCATTAGCTTGAATTCTGCTCGTTTTGCGAGACAACACTCGCAAACCGAGTCAGAATTCTTTTTTTACAAAGTTGCTCGTCTTTCAAAACGCTCATTAATCGCGTTACTTGTAAACCAATGTTCCACTGTACCTCAATGAGAAAACGATGCTACATTTTGGTCACTAGATGGAGCTGAAAATACAGCCATTTATTTCTTAGGAAAAAAACATGGGACATTTCTTTCAACATGCATTAATGCTTGTGACATTCGTGCAACAAAATATGCAATCACTGTGGAGAAGTGCTAAGCAGGAGCATTCAGTAAATAGCTTGCATTTTCCAGGTGTTCTCTGATTAGATGAGGTAAGGAACAAAATGTCACCACCAAGCCTCTCCACTCTCTTTGCATTCATTGAGATAAATACAGAGCGTTCTGTGACTAGACGAGGTAAGGAGTGTGACATCACCACCCATCCTCCCCACTCTCTTTGCATCCTTAGTAAAATACAAGGTGTTCTCTGATTGGACAAGTTAAGGAATTTGACGTTACCACCCAGCCTCTCCACTCTCTTTGCATTTTTTGTAAAATACAAGGTGTTCTCTGATTGGACAAGTTAAGGAATGTGACGTCACACCCCAGCCTCTACACTCCCTTTGCATTTTTAGTAAAATACAAGGTGTTCTCTGATTGAACGAGTTAAGGAACGTGACGTCACCACCCAGCCTCTCCACTCTCTTTGCATTCTTAGAAAAATAGAAGGTGTTCTCTGATTGGATATAAACAAGGCCTGGGGAATGCCCAGGAAAAAATTCCAAGCCTACTTACCACCAGCTCGCAGACAACCAAATTAACCTGTCTAACAGTACGCATTAAAAACAGGGGTTTAGTCCGCACGCATTTGCAAACGCATGCGTAGGCCACAGAGCCAAGTCACAGCACCCTGATATCTGTGGTCCTAACACTAAAATATGAGTGTCCCCACAGTGGAGGCACATACATTCTGATGGATAAATGAGGGCAGGTGGACTGAAGGGGAGCCCATCCCTTCTTAAAGGTACGGGAGCACACCAAATACCCAGCAAATAGCACAATGGCTGCAAAGGTGCTGGTGCGTTGCTGGACCAATACACACACCAAGGTGATCTAAAAAAACTTGCCACCACCCTCACTTATAGCTGGCTATCGCAGTAAGCGGCATTGGAGGGCTACAAACAGATATAAACTGGGGAATGCTCAGGAAAAAATTCCAAGCCTACTTACCACCAGCTCGCAGACAACTTCTCTGATTGGACAAGTTAAGGAATGTGACGTCACTACCCAGCTTTTCCACTCTCTTTGCATTTTTAGAAAAATACAAGGTGTCCTCTGATTGGACGAGTTAAGGAACGTGACGTCACCACCCAGCCTCTCCACTCTCTTTGAATTCATTGAGAAATAAACAAGGCATTCTCTGATTGGACGAGGTAAGGAACGTGACATCACCACCAGGCCCAAATTGGCCATGGGGCAAACCGGGCACACGCCCAGTGGGCCGCGGCCGCCAGGCTGCAAGCCCTGGCGGGGCCCAAGGCAGCTGGGCCGCTCATCCAGCCTCTCCGCGGCCACCCGGCTGCCAGTTAAGCTCAGCCATCGGCACCGGGGGAGGAGCTAGATGAGACGCCTTCGGCCTCTCTGCGGCCACACGACGCCTGTATAGGTCAGCCGTCGGTGGCGGGGGGGGTGTGACTGTGAAGGGGGAGGAGCCAGAGCAGACACCTGCTGCAGACACCTTGGGGCCGGATAACAGAAAACGTGAGTGCAGCCCCCCCTGTGACCTGGATAGGAGGAGCAGTGGGGGGCGGCTGCATATAGAACAATTATTCTCTTCATCTTCCTCCCGCAGTATCGGAATGCCTGCGAGAGGAAGAGGAGAAGCAGGCATTCCTAGACTGCAGGAGGAAGATGGAGAGAATGCTCCTGCTCCTCCTATCCTATTTCTTTCTGCTGCCCCCCTGGGCTCTCCACCCCACCCATACTCTTTGCCTCCTCGTGCTCTCCACCTCCCCCCATGCTCTCTACCGCCCCCCCCAGTGCTGTCCACCTCCCCCCATGCTCTCTGCCGCCCCCCCCCCAGTGCTGTCCACCTCCCCCCATGCTCTCTGCCGCCCCCCCCCCCCCCCCAGTGCTGTCCACCTCCCCCCCATGCTCTCTGCCGCCCCCTGTGCTCGGACAGGACAGGCACTTTATGCTGACTGAGGCTTACGAGCTCGCCGCTCGTCGGAGATAAGCCATTTTTCACTGATGTTATGTGAGTACCTGCGATTGTGTTAATAAAGTCAAGTTTTAGCCTGACAATATTACACTACCTGGGACCTTCCTTTCTTTCTATTTTCGTGCCCCCTGTACCTCCTGAGGGATTAAGTTCCTGTATTAGGATCCCAAGCATAGAAGAAAAGGTTACTACTCCCAACACTGGTCATATGCTGATACCCCATTACCTGAAGGTAAGGGGCCATTACTTACTAGTGTGTGTTTTTGACACGAAGAGGAACACTATTCTATATCCACTTAAGCACTTCACTGCAATATGTGCATGCCAGGAAGCCGATTCACTTTGTGAAGGAGGACTTTCATATGTTTATGTTCACTGACTGTTTTATTTGGACATTATGAATTACTAGTCACGTGGATTTGTTATTGCATGCCATACACAGCATTATACTGTCTACACTGTATATTTTGCACTGTATACAGGAAGGTGCCTATCTGCAGCATTTTTGCACTCTTTGCTATTTCACATTTTAATTTTATGACTAAGGATATTCACTGCTGTCAATTTTGTTTATTGTGATTGCACTCTGCACTTTCAGTTTATCTTGCAATTGTTTTTTATGATTGGCCACATACTATTTATAATTTTTTCTTGCCATCGGTACTAGTCGCTATTTACCTTTTAGTCTGTATGTTTTAGCGCCGTACCTGATTAGCACTGTCACTTTTCTGTGTATTGCTGGATTAGCGCAGCACCACCTTAACATTGCACCCCCTGTGCTCTCCACCTCCCCCCATGCTCTCCGCTGCCCCCACCATGCTCTCCACCTCCCCCCATGTTCTCCGCCGCTCTCCCTTTGCTCTCCACCTCCCCCCATACTCTCCACTGCCCTCCCTGTGCTCTTCACCTCCCCCTATGCTCTCCGCCGCCCTCCCTGTGCTCTCCGCTGCCCCCCCATGCTCTCTGTTGCCCCTGTGCTCTCCGCCTCCCCCCATGCAATCTGCCGCCCTTCCTGTGCTCTCCACCTCCCCCCAAGCTCTCCGCTGCCCTTCCTGTGCTCTCCACCTCCCCCCATGCTCTCCGCTTCCCCCCCATGCTCTCCGCTGCCCCCCCTGCTCTCCACCTCCCCCCATACTCTCCGCCGCCCTCCCTGTGCTTTCTGCCTCCCCCCATGCTCTCCGCTGCCCCCTCCATGTTCTCCGCTGCCCCCCGGTGCTCTCCATCTCCCCCCATGCTCTCCGCCGCCCTCCCTGTGCTCTCCGCTGCCCCCCATTCTCTCCGCTGCCCCCGTGCTCTCCATCTCCCGCCAAGCTCTCCGCCGCCCTCCCTGTGCTCTCCACCTCCCCCCAAGCTCTCCGCCGTCCTTCCTGTGCTCTCCGCTGCCCCCCCATGCTTTTCACCTCCCCCCATGCTCTCTGCCACCTCCCGTGCTCTCCACATCACCCCATGCTCTCCACAGCCTCCACCATGCTCTCCACCTCCCCCCATGCTCTCCGCTGCCTTCCCTGTGCTCTCCACCTCCCCCCCTACTCTCCGCCGCCCTCCCTGTACTCTCCACCTCCCCCCATGCTCTCCGCTGCCTTCCCTGTGCTCTCCACCTCCCCCCATACTCTCCGCCGCCCACCCTGTACTCTCCACCTCCCCCATGCTCTCCGCTGCCCTCCCTGTGCTCTCCGCTACCCCCCCATGCTCTCAGCTGCCCCCATGCTCTCCACCTCCCCCCATGCAATCCACCGCCCTCCCTGTGCTCTCCACCTCCCCCCAAGCTCTCCGCTGCCCTTCCTGTGCTCTCCGCCTCCCCCCATGCTCTCCGCTTCCCCCCATGCTCTCCGCTGCCCCCCCTGCTCTCCACTTCCCCCCATACTCTCCGCCGCCCTCCCTGTGCTTTCTGCCTCCCCCCATGCTCTCCGCTGCCCCCTCCATGTTCTCCGCTGCCCCCCTGTGCTCTCCACCTCCCCTATGCTCTCCGCCGCCCTCCCTGTGCTCTCCGCTGCCCCCCATTCTCTCCGCTGCCCCCGTGCTCTCCATCTCCTGCCATGCAATCTGCCGCTCTCCACCTCCCCCCAAGCTCCCCGCCGCCCTCCCTGTGCTCTCCACCTCCCCCCAAGCTCTCCGCCGTCCTTCCTGTGCTCTCCGCCCCCCCCCATGCTCTCCGCTCCCCCCCATGCTTTCCACCTTCCTCCATGCTCTCTGACACCCCCCGTGCTCTCCACATCACCCCATGCTCTCCGCTGCCCCTTATGCTCTCCACTGCCTCCACCGTGCTCTCCACCTCCCCCCATGCTCTCAGCTGCCTACCCTGTGCTCTCCACCTCCCCCCATACTCTCCGCCGCCCTCCCTGTACTCTCCACCTCCCCCATGCCCTCCGCCTGCCCTCCCTATGCTCTCCGCTGCCCCCCCCCATGCTCTCAGCTGCCCCCATGCTCTCCACCTCCCCCCATGCAATCTGCCGCCCTCCCTGTGCTCTCCACCTCCCCCCAAGCTCTTCGTCGCCCTCCCTGTGCTCTCCGCCTTCCCCTGATGCTCTCCGCTGCCCCCCGTGCTCTCCACCTCCCCCCATGCTCTCCGCTGCCCCCTCCATGTTCTCCGCTGCCCCCGTGCTCTCCACCTCCCCCCATGCAATCCACCGCCCTCCTTGTGCTCTCCATCTCCCCCCATGCTCTCCGCTGCCCCCCATGCTCTCCGTTGCCCCAGTGCTCTCCACCTCCCCCCATGCTCTCCACCACCCTCCCTGTGCTCTCCACCTCCCCCCAAGCTCTCCACCGCCCTCTCTGTGCTCTCCGCCTCCCCCATGCTCTCCACCTCCTCCCATGCTCTCCGCCGCCCTCCCTATGCTCTCCACCTCCCCCCATGCTCTCCGCTGCCCCCCTGTGCTCTCCACCTCCCCCCATGCTCTCTGCTGCCCCCCTGTGCTCTCCACCTCCCCCCATGCTCTCTGCTGCCCCCCTGTGCTCTCCACCTCCCCCCATGCTCTCCGCTGCCCCCCCGTGCTCTCCTCTTCCTCCCTGTGTTCTCAGCCCTCCCCTGTGTTCTTGCCCCACCCCATGTTCTCAAGGTTCTTCCCTGTGCTCTCCATCCTGCCATGCTCTTTCCTGGTCCCACCTCACCCCCCCCCCCCCCCTTCATTGATTGCCTTCATTGATTACTATGCAGCAGGGCAGCTGCTCAGCACAGGACACAAAAGACACAGAAGGTCATTGTAGTAGCGGTGACTACTACAGGGATTTGCTGCTTCCACAGGGATCCCACAGGTAAGGAATATGTACACTATTGGTCCAAGCTGGAACAATGTAACTATGTAAAAAAGGCCATAGCTGGATTTCAACTTAAAGTGACCGTGAAGGTAAAAAAGAATATTCTCTGCATTAAGGTAAAATCCCTTCCATGTCATCCTCTGAAATACTTACCTGAGCCCCATCTCGATCCAGCCCTGTATGCCCATCTGCAGCCGCCCTGCTTTTCTCTCCCCTCTTCTCACAGGAGGCTGGGCAGCAGCAGGAGCCATTGGCTGCCAATCAAATCTTGTGAGCAGGGGCCCAAACTGCACTGTGTGTGTCAATAGACGCACACAGCCCGGGTTGGGATCAAGCCTGCACAATGCCCCTATAGCAAGCAGCTTTCTATGGGGGCACTCAGAGTAGAGGAGGAGCTAGGAGCACTGGCGGGGGACCCCAGAAGAGGAGGATCGGGACTGCTCTGTGGTAAGTATAACATGTTTGTTATTTTAGAAAAAAAATGTAAACTTTTACAATCACTTTAGGATATTGTATTTACCGGAAGAAAAGGAGGTGTCATGGGGAGAGCCAGGAAGAAATAAAGAAAACTCATAGAAAAGTTGCTCCCCAGCTCTTTCCAAAACTGAACAAAAGAAAAAAATATTGCCTGGCCTTTGGATTTAATAGTTGAAGTTCCCATATGCCAACAGCAGATGGCGGTGTCATCCACTATTATGGAGAGGGCCATTTAGAGCTTACTAGAGAGAAGATCATGCAATGTGCAGTTGTTATCAGTTATCTTCAGGGTTGTGCAGGGAGCCCATGCTCTGGAAGGTGGTGTCGTTGGCATTGGATTTTAGTTGGTGGGTGGTAAAGGGTACCAGTTATGTTCTAGCCAGCGCTTTGCTGCAAGTAACCACACCTTACAAAGTAAAACATTTTCCTTCACCTATATAAAGAATATTGATTGACTTTGGATCAGATCTGGTGCCAGTGGTATCCTAATCCAGTCCAATCCCCCTCTTTGTTGCCCTGCTCACCAATGGGGGCTGATTTACTAAAACTGGAGAGTGCAAAATCTGGCGCAGCTGTGCACAGAAACCAATCGGCTTCCAGGTTTTATTGTCAAAGCTTAACTGAACAAGCTGAAGTTAGAAGCTGATTGGCTACCATGCACAGCTGCACCAGTTTCTGCACTCTCAAATCAACCCCAATGTGTCAACTTTGGGAAAAAAAGTTCCAAACGTTACATTTTCTGTTATGTAATACTTCCTAATCACCAGCAGATGGCACTCTCACAAGTTCTTATTGAAGTATAACTAAAGGTAAAACTGAAGAAAAACCACAATTAAAAGGGTCGAAACGCATTTTTTTGTTGCTATTTCAATAGAGTGCATAGGGATTAGACCCCCTGTCAGGTTTTTATTGCTGTCTGTGCCCCTCCTCCCCCCCCCCCCCCCCCCCCGGTTAGGGCGATTCATCCTCTCTATTTATCCTGTTTAACAAGATATCACCTATCAGTGGAAGTGAAAAAAAAAAATGCCAATTTTTGGGTTGTCACCAGAATAGGAATAGAGGGGGAAATCTTCCAATGGGAACACTCGTTCAGGGATTCCCTCACTTTTGGAAGGATTTCCGGGATTTCTCTCACTTCTTTGGGTATGGGGCAGGAAGTGAAGGAAAATCTCCACAATGGGACACAAATGGCAAAATAAAAACAAAACAAAAAAAAACAATTACAACATTAACCACCTCCTACCCGCACTATAGCCAAATGACGGCTACCCGCGGACCTACATTGCCGGGACGCCATTATATGACATCCTCCCGTGCATTAGCTGCCAATGAGACTCGGCTGATCACAGATCAGAGTAAGGGGCCAATGACAGCCGATCACGTGGTGTAAACAGAAGATCGGTAATCTCTTTTTTATATCTAAAAAAAAGGCAGATCACCGCCTTCTGTGAAAGGGACATCGGCCCCGAAGAGAAAGAGCCACAGCCACCTCATCTGTGGCCAACAGTGCCGCCTGCCAGTGCCCACCAGTGCAAATCAGAGCCACCAATCAGTGCCACCTATCAATGCCCACCAGTGGTGCCAATCAGTGCCCATCAGAGCCTTATCAGTGAGCATCACTACCACCCATCAGTGCCACCTATTAGTGCCCTTCAGTGCCGCCCATTAGTGCCACCCATCAGTGCCACCTCTCAGTGCCCACAAGTGCCACCTATTAGTGCTCACCAGTGCCACCTATCAGTGTCCTTCAGTGCCGCCCATCAGTGCCACCCATCAGTGCCACCTAGCAGTGCTGCCTATCAGTGTCATCTACCAGTGCCTATCAGTGCCACCTATCAGTGCCCTTCAGTGCCATCCATTAGTGTCACCTCTTAGTGCTCACTAGTGCCACCTATCAGTGCCCACCAGTGCCACTTATCAGTGCCACCTATCAGTGCCCTTTAGTGCCACCCATCAGTGCCACCCATTAGTGCTGCCTCATCAGTGCCCACCAGTGCCACCTATCAGTGCCCTTCAGTGCCGCCCATCAGTGCCACCCATCAGTGCGACCTATCAGTGTCACCTATCAGTGCCCATCACTGCCACCCATCAGTGCCCAGCAGTGCCACCTATCAGAGCCCTTCAGTGCCGTCCATTAGTGCCACCCATCAGTGCCACCTCTCAGTGCCCACCAGTGCCACCTCTCAGTGCCCACCAGTGCCACTTATCAGTGCCACCTATCAGTGCTCTTTAGTGCAGCCCATCAGTGCCACCCATCAGTGCTGCCTCATCAGTGCCCACCAGGGCCACCTATCAGTGTCCATCAGTGCAGCCTATCAGTGCCCATCAGCGCACATCAATAAAGGAGAAAAATTACACGTTTGCAAAATTTTATAACAAAATATAAAACTGTTATGGGTTTTTTTTTCAAAATTTTTGGTCTTTTTTCGTTTTTTTAACAAAAAATAAAATACTCAGCAGTGATTAAATACCACCAAAAGAAAGCTCTATTTGTGGGGGAGAAATGATAAAAATTTAATTTGGGTGCAGTGTTGCATGACTGCGCAATTGTCATTCAAAGTGCGTCAGTGCTGAAAGCTGAAAATTGGTCTGGGCAGGAAGGGGGTGAAAATGCCTGGTAAGCAAGTGGTTAAAAAATAAATAATAATAATAGAATAATAATTATAATAATAACAATAATAATAATACAAAATTAAATGTAAAAACCCTCCCTTACACTATCCAAAATTAAAAAAAAATGCTTTGCATTTCATTCTACTTTATGCAGCACATTACATATTGTTCATTTACATCAGTCCCTGCCCCAAAGGAGCTTACAATCTAAGGTCCCGAACTCCCATGCATAAGCACATACTAGGGCCAATTTACCTATCAGCACGTCTCTGGAGTATGGGAGGTAATCTATGCAAGCACAGGGAGAAAATGAAAACTCCATGCAGATAGCATCTCGGCCGGGATCCGAAAATAGTGACCCCTTCCAGGGCTGCAAGGCAGAAGTGCTAACCACCGAGCCACTCTGTATAACCCTAAACCCAATAATATAGAGGCTTCTTTTTGCAGGTCTCCTTGAGAAAAATGCTAGTTGCCTGACTGCCTGGCATCAGAACTTTGAAGTCACAGCCCCCAAACCAAATATGCAGATCAAGAAAGTAGGAGAAAAAGCAAATCCTTATCCACATACATGTCCCAGGTCAGAGACTCAAGAAGAGAAGCAAATGGGTCATCTTGACAGCCAGGTGACTAGTATTTTTAGAGGGAGGTGACAGCACAGCTGTGAAAGGTTTTCGGCTCCTACATCACAGATGAGACCAATATTCTTGGCTTTTACCATTAGGTGGCAGTGTTGCATAGGGGGTGCCTTGATAGGAGCCATGCACACGATGTACGGTCTTAAAGGATAACTACACCCAAGGGAAAAAAAACGTAAAGCGGTATTAAACCCAAAACCAAAAAAATGTATATATTGCATCTTATCAATCATTAGATGTGATGGCTGCATTTGTTTTTCTTTTTTTAAGCTTTTTTCCTTCTGGTGATCTGGCCAGTAACACACCTCCTGTATTAGAGTGCCCCCCCCCCCCCCACTCTGGATGAAGGAGCACAGGGAGCAACTTTGGACATCAGCATTGTCAGTCTGGGGGCGGGGGGGGGGGGTGTTAGATGGACTAGCAGATTTAACCGCTTCAGCCCCGGAAGAATTTACCCCCTTCCTGACCAGAGCACTTTTTGTGATTCCGCACTGCGTCGCTTTAACGGACAATTGCGACGTGGCTCCCAAACAAAATTGAGGTCCTTTTTTTCCCACAATTAGAGCTTTCTTTTGGTGGTATTTGATCACCTCTGCGGTTTTTATTTTTTGCGCTATAAACAAAAAAAGAGCGACAATTTTGAAAAAAAATCATTATTTACTTTTTGCTATAATAAATATCCCCAAAAATATATAAAAAAAACCAATTTTTTCCTCAGTTTAGGCCGATATATATTCTTCTACATATTTTGGGTAAAAAAAAATCGCAATAAGCTTATATTGATTGGTTTGCGCAAAAGTTATAGTGTCTACAAAATAGGGGATAGATTCATAGCATTTTTATTATTATTTTTTTACTAGTAATGGCGGCGATCTGCAATTTTTATCGTGACTGCGACATTATGGCGGACACATCGGACAATTTTGACACATTTTTGGAACCATTGGCATTAATACAGCGATCAGTGCGATTAAAAATGCATTGATTACTGTAAAAATGTCACTGGCAGTGAAGAGGTTAACACTAGGGGGCGGTGAAGGGGTTAACTGTGTTCCCTGGGAGGTGATTCTAACTGAAGGGGGAGGGGACTAACTAGAGGAAGTGACAGATCATGGTTCCTAGCTAAAAGGAACACACGATCTGTCACTCCTGTCAGAACACAACAGGGAAGTGTGAGTTTACACACACTCGTCCCTGTTCTGTGTCTCCTGGTCACGATCGCTCGTGGCCGGCGGTCATCGTGACCGTCGGCCGGTGGTCATCGCAACCGTCGGCCACGAGCATCGGCACCCCAGCCGCGCCTGGTATCCGGACCCCCCTCCCCCCCGAGATCACGTACAGTAACGTGATTTCGCGCAGGGGAGACAGCCTGCCGCAGTAAAACTGCTGCAGCTGGTCCGGAAGCGGTTAAATACACTTAACAAATTGAAGCCAAACTCCGGCTAATACTTTATAAGCAGTTACAGCAAACTGGATTTTTGTTCCCTTTTGGCATAAATAAATAAATAAATAAAAGCTGATCAAGCACCCCTGCCAGTGTTAAATGGTTTGTCTCATCTTTGTAACTGATACATCTGCAAGAGAGCTTGTTCTGTTGAAAAACAACAGACTGAGAAAGATAAGAAAAAATAAATACGTACATTAATAAATAATAATAATAATAAAAGATAAAAAAAAATACTGTCTGGATCATCAGATGAAATTAGAAGAAAGAAAGCCTAAAAAGGAAAACGAATGCAGCCATAACACCTAAGAATTGGTAACCAATATATAATAATTGTTTGTTTTTGGGTTCCTGTAATATAGAAATGTGGCGGCTGCTTTTGATTTTTGTTTTTATTTTCAGTTTTTTTTTTCCCCCTCTTTATGTACCTGTTGATCCTACCAGAAATGCAGAATCCTTATCACTTCCTGTGAGCTGAACTTTGAGCCTAAAACAATGTTATCTTCCTTCTGTACACTACTAAGCTCCTCATCCCAAATAGGACCATGGATCTGATAGGTTGCTGCAAAAAAAAAAAAAAAAAATCTTTGTACTGACACGACCAATCAGACACAGAGAAAAGAAGAGGAGACTAAAGTGGGCATGTTTGGGAGCCCCTGTCTGGAATTACTTACGGGTGAGCAAAAGGGGTTCCCAGGTCATCAGATTGTCAATAAAAAAAGGAGACGAATGCCACAGTGTTGGTGTCAGTGCGAGGAACAGTGCCCTATTGTTGGTGTCAGTGCGAGGAACAGTCCCCTATTGTTGGTGTCAGTGCGAGGAACAGTGCCCTATTGTTGGTGTCAGTGCGAGGAACAGTCCCCTATTGTTGGTGTCAGTGCGAGGAACAGTGCCCTATTGTTGGTGTCAGTGCGAGGAACAGTGCCCTATTGTTGGTGTCAGTGCGAGGAACAGTCCCCTATTGTTGGTGTCAGTGCGAGGAACAGTGCCCTATTGTTGGTGTCAGTGGGAGAAAATGGTGTAAATCTTTAGTATCAGCCAGAGGAATTATGCCCCATCATTGCTGTCAGTGGGGTGAATTATGGCCCATCATTGGTGTCAGTGGGATGAACTATGGCCCATCATTGGTGTCAGTGGGATGACTTATGGCCCATCATTGGTGTCAGTGGGATGACTTATGGCCCATCATTGGTGTCAGTGGGATGAACTATGGCCCATCATTGGTGTCAGTGGGATGCATTATGGCCCATCATTGGTGTCAGTGGGATGAATTATGGCCCATCATTGGTGTCAGTGGGATGACTTATGGCCCATCATTGGTGTCAGTGGGGTGAATTATGGCCCATCATTGGTGTCAGTGGGATGGATTATGGCCCATCATTGGTGTCAGTGGGATGACTTATGGCCCATCATTGGTGTCAGTGGCATGAATTATGGCCCATCATTGGTGTCAGTGGGATGAATTATGGCCCATCATTGGTGTCAGTGGCATGAATTATGGCCCATCATTGGTGTCAGTGGCATGAATTATGGCCCATCATTGGTGTCAGTGAGATGAATTATGGCCCATCATTGGTGTCAGTGGCATGAATTATGGCCCATCATTGGTGTCAGTGGCATGAATTATGGCCCATCATTGGTGTCAGTGAGATGAATTATGGCCCATCATTGGTGTCAGTGAAGGAATAGTTCCCCAAGAGCCAGATAAAGGCAAGCAAAGGGCCTCACCCAGTCCCCAGGCCTCAGTTTGGAGACCATTGCCCTAAAGTATACATTACATAAGGCTAACATCTTAGTTTTCTGTTCAGTGGACTGGGTGGTGTGAAGTTTATGTTTCCATTTAGAAGGTGATGTGGGAATTTGAGACCTTTAAGAGTTGTGAGGGTTTTATAGGTTGGGGCACCTAATAAACTGAGAAACTCTTCCAGTGGGTAAGGGTCATCCACTAAGAGGTTGCTGTTGGATTGAAATCAAATACAGAAGTTGTCAATATCTCCAGAAGTCCATTTGGGAAGGAACCCAGATCTCTTGGTGCAGGAACTGATAAAGCTGATATCTTTGCAACTTTGATATAAGATAATATATGCCTCCTGAAAGACCAGCCTATGAGGAGCTTTGTGTTAGGATGGAGGATGAGGAAAAACAGACATAACAGGGTGAAAAATGATACTAATTGATCTTCTGATGAAGGAATGCGCCATCAAACGCTGCCATTGTGCCCTCAAATGCTGCCACTGTGCCCATTAAACGCAATCACTGTGCCCATTAAACGCAATCACTGTGCCCATTAAACGCTGCCACTGTGCCATCAAAAGCTGCCAGTGTGCCCATCAAATGCTGCCAGTGTGCCCATCATATGCTGACAGTGTGCCCATCAAATGCTACCACTGTGCCCATCATATGCTGCCAGTGTGGCTATCAAATGCTGCCAGTGTCTCCCCCCGCGCGCGGATGTATTGCGGGACACCCCGCTCACACCCCCCCCATGGATGGATCGAACGGGACAGCCCGCTCACTCAAGCCCCCCCACCCCACCCGCAGATGAATCGCGGGACACCCCGCTCACAAACCACCCCCTGTGCGGATGGATCACGGGAGAACCGGCAATTACCGGGTGACCTCTTCTCCGGCGTCTCAACTCCGGTCAGCTTCCTCCGGTCTGTCCCACTTCCGCCAAAGCGCTGAGCATCCAATAGGGACGCCTGGCACTAACTGGCCTGCCTCCAGATTAGCGGGGAGGCAATGCGGTGTGAAAATAGTGAATATTCATTCGCTATGATGACACAATTGGGTGGTATCAGGGCGCACTCTCTGCGCCCCGAGCCCACCCTTTTTTGAAGCCTGTTAGAGCCTCTGGCTCTAATCAGGTGCTTCAAAAAAAAACCGCACCCCGTCCTGCCCCCGCCATAGGAGTCCATGCGTCCAGCATCCTGAAAGGGGCTAGCCGCATGGATAGGGAGGCGGAAGCAGGGATGGGGGGAGGTCAGCGCCCATGCGCCCACAATGCACGGGCCGCCACTGACTAGTGTTATTTAATACAAGGGGTCTGCTCTCATTTCTCTGGAACTCTGAAGGAGCCAGACAATTTGAACACAACAGTTTACTTAGTTTGTCAGTTGTTTGGTGTTAGGTGCCTGTGGGCTGAGGACATAGAGTGGAGTGACCTAACATAGTCCTATTAAGTGTCAGTCCCCTGCCCCTCTCTGCTGCCTGTTCACATAGGCCCCAATGACTTAAATGGATTGGATTGCACTGTGTTTCTTTGCATTTTGCTTTACTAACATAAATCTCTAAATTGCGAAACTGTATTACCGTATATACTCGAGTATAAGTCGAGTTTTTCAGCACTTTTTTTGTGCCGAAAGTGCCCCCCTCGACTTATACTCGAGTCAAGCACTTTTCTGCAGCAAAAAGGGCCACTTGGTGCTTGGAACCCCACATTTGGTGTGCAAACCCAGTGGAACGGGTACCACAACATATCCAAAGCTGAAGTTTCTAGCACTAAGTGGCCCCGAGATTCGGGGCCCCAAAATCGGTTTGGAAAATGTCATTCTCTGCTGCAGAAAAGTGCGTGTCATTTTCTGAACTGATTTTTGGGGCCCTGTATCTCGGGGCCACTTGGTGCTAGAAACCCCAGCTTTGGAAATTTTATGGTGCTCGTTCCACTGGGTTTGCACACCAAATTTGGGGTTCTTAGCACTAAGTGGCCCTGAGATAAGGGGCCCCAAATTCGGTCAACTGTGTCCATCTACAGCAATGTCATTTCGGGACCCTTTGGGTTCAGAGACCCCAAATTTTGGCTGCAGCTAGGGGGCATCTAGGAACCCTTAACTACCGAGTTTGAAGTACAGGGGACCTATGGCTGCAAATGGGCACAGTGAGGCATGCAAATGGGCACAGTGAGGCTGCAAATGGGCATTGCTGACCCTCAATTCCACTTACAGTAGCTGTGCATTTCTCACCCTCGTCTTATACTCGGGTCAATAAGTTTTTCCCATTTTTTTGTGGAAAATTAGGGCCTCGACTTATACTCGGAACGACTTATACTCGAGTATATACGGTATATATCAGTGCCATATTGTTCTGATAAAATAACTTTATGACTTACAGTGTTATGTTATGTACTTTATGTGCCACTTATGTGTCACAGTAAACAAACTTGAATTGCTTCACTGATATTGTGTAGGTTTCTTCTTATTGGTGTCAACGGTAAAAAATGGCTGAACCCAGGGTGTCAGAGGTGTCAGAGGTGTCGGAGGGCTTGCAGAGTCGGGGCAACCAGTGGGGTACAGATTCTACCACCAGGCCCTCACGAGGGTAGCGCTACATTTTTAAAACAAATATTTATTATCCCCTAGCAAAGTCCTATTTAGGGTTTGATAAGGCTTGATTCTATGTTTTGTACAATTGAATAATCAACCCTAAGAATTAGTTCTTGGTCCTGAGGGCCTTTTATACAATTAGGAAACAGTTTGCATCCTGTTTACTACGCACAGCAATGCTGGGAATGTTTCCTGGAGGGGCTCAGGCCAGTTTTCAGCTACAGCCTCTAGTCTGTTCCCCACATGACATGATCTTTCCTCTGATTTTAACCATAGTTGACGAGGCTCTGGGCGGCGTTCATAAATGCTGAAAGTCTGTTCCCCGTTTCAAGATTTTCTATTTTAATGTTTGGCTTGGATGGACCCTGTTAAAGTTCTAAACATAAAAATAGTGCTCTTAAAGTTGGGTTCCACAATAAAACTGGCCAAGGTGTTACTTACTAATAGGGTATCTGCTGATAATTTGTCTCCTTGTTTTCGGAACTATGCTGAACCCTTGGGTTGCCACCTCATCCCTTTAAACCCAAACACATATGAATTACACATGTTCTGAGTCTAATTTAATTCAAATAAGGCACCAAGGGTGTATAATTACCATCTTAATCAGCCACAGAACTTGTGTAATCATTATGTGTTCGGTTTTAAAGGGATGAGGTGGCAACCCTATGCAGCTTGTAGGTGGCCATTAGTTTACTAGGGTGTCCCTAGGTGTACATCATGCCACTAATGACCCCTTTGTCCATTGGAAAGGCTTCCTAGGACCTTAAAGCGGGAGTCCGGCGACCAATCTTTTTTTTTTTTTTTTTTTAGGTCATTGAGACACTTTGGTAACCCCAAAATAATACTCACAGTTTGGGTGTAATATTTCCGCCTCTGTCTGTTTTCGTACTGAAGAATAACTTAAAAAATGTGATGCTGGCTGTTTCCATCTTGCTTGTGGGCATGTGAAGCCCACAAGCATTGATTTCCTGGATGCGGTGAATGCTGTTCATTCACAGCTTGTTCACACGCATGATCATTGTTCCCACACTGAATCTTGGGAAGCCTGACACCAAGCTCCCAGGAGACAGTGCGGCGCAGGGGAAAGGCAATAAACACACCTACTCCCATGGGAGGAGAGACAGGAAGTGCCACAATAAAGTACAATATAAAGGTAATTACAGCGATAAAAAAAAATTTCGTGCGGCATTTGAAAATCTATGCAATTAACTGAAGGGGGTAAGATTAAGTTAAAAATTTGAGTGGAACCCTTCTTTAAAAAGAACCAGAGTAGGACTTTTACCTCATACACTCCACCAGCAAAATTGCCAGTTGTCATATTTCTTTCTTGCAATAAGCTATAACTAAGGCTAGGACCAGCCGAAACATGTAAGCTGGAGGTTTTAATTCTTTGTACTTAAAACGGAACTCCAGGTTTTTCACCCACTCTGCCACCCGCCTCCCCTTACTCCTTGAGGGGGGTGACAATTCTTCCAGGCCAGACCAGAAGAGGACTTCCAGACACTGGACCTAGGAGAAACTTGGAGACAACGCTGCAACTGGCAGTTGGAGTTCTGCTTTAAAGGATGAATTAAAAGGACTCTTTGATTTCAGTTGAAGTTGCAACATGGGAGGTGTTGTAGTGCACCATGCCATACTCTTCTAAGGCTGAGAACTGAGTGATCAAAGAGCACTGATCACTCAGTTCTCAATCTTCAGTGAGCAGAACGCCAGTCAATGTCAGTCACCAGCTCTCTGTTCGGCTAGCCAGCTCTCACTGGAGTGCCAGGCTGCACAGGGGGCTGGGAGCTGCTGGCTTAGTCTCCCAGTGGCCCACTGAGAGGCTGAGCCAGCTGCTGGTCCAGGCATCTGGGTGGATCCAGACTATAAAGTTGGGATCAATCCAGAGCCTTGGACCCTCTGAAAACGGGTCACAAGCAGTCAGAACAAACTGCACTCCTGTGATCTAAAGGAGAAGTAGGGCCAAAAAAGCTTTGGCCATACGTCTTCTTAAGTCATACCATATGGTATATACTGTACTGAGAAATACATGCTGAATAGATGACTCAGACTCTCCTTTTGCTATAGATTTAAAGGCTAAATCCATCTTTCTGACCATGTTTCACGGTACACACTTATTTCGGGTGTACCATGAAACATGGTCACAGCCAGAGATGGGCTCAGGCATGTTTGGACACGAGTCTAAAACCTGCCCGAACTATTCTGCCAGAAAGCTGTCAAAGTGGACAGCCAATCATAGGCAGCAAAAGCATATATTTCAAGTCCAATTGGCTGCCGCGGCAGAGGGACTCATAGTTCTAAATGGAGCAGAAGTGCTGTGACATTAAGACACTTGCAGTCCATTGATACTTCCTCCAGCCTATTAACTGAAAGTCTCTACCTCGGTATGGAGGAATAGTCTGCAGAAGTCTGAGCACTGCCCCTACGATCCATTAATCACGGTTGCAATACTTTGCAGGTTCCACTGCAAATCAGTATGGGTAGCCTTTAAGGTGACTGTATCCACTACTCAACAGGGTGCGGGTTGTATGCTGCTGAATCCGTGGTTACCTTCAAGCAGATGACAAGCAGTGTAGACTTAAGTACTATGGGGATTATTTAAAGGAAGCGAGCAAGCTCACAAAGCTCATTAGAAGGTGTCAATTTATTAGCAAAAAACAAGGCTAATACGTTTAAAGTATTTAATGAGCTTTATGAACTTAGAGCTAAGAGGTACAGAAAGGAAATCCGTACTGAGAGAAATACTGAATCTGCTTTGGAAGACTTTTTTTTATTTAAAGAGACCTTGTCACCAGACCATTCTTTCCCACAAGGACATGCAGTATCTCACAAAAGTGAGTACACCCCTCACATTTTTGAAAATATTTTATTCTATCAGTGTGACAAGACTGAAGAAATGATACTTTGCTACAATGTAAAGTAGTGAGTGTACAGCTTGTATAACAGTGTAAATTTGCTGTCCCTTCAAAATAACTCAACACACAGCCATTAATGTCTAAACCGCTGGCAACAAAAGTGAGTACACCCCTAAGTGAAAATGCCCAAATTGGGACCAAAAGTGTCAATATTTTGTGTGGCCATCATTATTTTCCAGCATTGCCTTAACCCTCCTGGGCATGGAGTTCACCAGAGCTTCACAGGTTGCCACTGGAGTCCTCTTCCACTTCTCTATGGGGACATCATGGAGCTGGTGGATGTTAGAGATCTTGGCATTCATGGCTCCCTCAATGAACTGTAGCTCCCCAGTGCCGGCAGCACTCATGCAGCCCCAGACCATGACACGCCCACCACCATGCTTGACTGTAGACAAGACACACTTGTCTTTGCACTCCTCACCTGGTTGCCGCCACACACGCTTGACACCATCTGAATCAAATAAGTTTATCTTGATCTCATCAGACCACAGGACATGGTTCCAGTAATCCATGTCCTTAGTCTGCTTGTCTTCAGCAAACTGCTTTCTTGTGCATCATCTTTAGAGGCTTCCTTCTGGAATGACAGCCATGCAGACCAATTCGATGCAGTGTGTTGTGTATGGTCTGAGCACTGACAGGCTGACCCCCCCACCCCTTCAACCTCTGAAGCAATGCTGGCAGCACTCATATGTCTATTTTCCAAAGACAACCTCTGGATATGACGCTGAGCATGTGCACTCAACTTCTTTGGTCGAGCATGGCGAGGTGGTCCAGCTGTCAAATGTTCCTGTGGACCTGTTTAAAAGTTCCATGCAGATATATGGGCATGGACTTATTTATGGGCAACAGACTTATGTCTTTTTACATCCGTCTACCTCTGAGTCCGTCCAGGTTTGGGGGAAAAAAAAACAAACAGAAAACGACTGCGTCCTTTTCTGTTTTTCCAGACCTAAACGTGATGGATTGGAGGCAGCCTGATGTAAACAGACACAAGTCCATTTACATCTGGCAGCCCATAGATCCAACACAGGTGCTCTACAGTCTACTTTCAAAATGTAGTCAAAAACACTGAAAGCAACAGATGTCACAAAACTGCCACTCATCCTGTTCAACTCAAACTCAGCAGGGGATATGCTCATGGATATCCTGCTGAACAGAGGAGAGTGAAAAGAGCCCTAATATGTCCAATAAGGATGAGCTCCAGCGTGTTCGCACACTCCTCGTGCAGAGCCCGCCAGGAAGTCGGCACGGCGCTGCGCTAATCACAGGCAGTGAGACATTTTCCTGATGTGCGGCTGCAGAGATCGGGAAATGTCTCAGTGCCTGTGATTAGCGCCGTGCCGACTTCCTGGCGAGCTCTGCACATGGAGTGTGCGAACACGCCGGAGCTCAACTCCATAAAGGAATGGTTTGATGATTTTTATGTGGAGGAACTCAACTGACTCCCACAGAGCTCTTATCTCAACTCTACTGAACACTTTTTGGTAACTTGGAACGCCAATTGTGAGCCAAGTCTTCTCATCCAACATCAGGACCTGACCTTACAAATGGTCCTCTGGCTGAATGGGCACAGAAACACTTCAAAATCTTGTGGAAACCCTTCCCATAATAGTGAAGGCTGTTTAACCTCAAAGAGGGCCAATTCCATATTAAAGTGGAGTTCCAGTCTTTTTTTATGTTTATTAAAAGTCAACAGCTACAAAAAACTGTAGCTGCTAACTTTTAATAAACACACACTGGTATCTGTTCCACGATCCAGCGATGTGGCCGCCCAAACCCTCCGTTCTCTCCCTCTCCTCTCCCCGGCACGGCATTACAACTGTGGGCACCTGTGCTGCAAGCTGTCATGCACATTGCGCATGCGTGAGCTACGCTGGGCCTCCTCAATGGTTGGGCAATCTTCTGGGACCTGTGACTTGTCCCAGAAGATTGCAGGAAGGGAGGAGGAGAGGAGAACTTCCGGTTGGGTTGCCTAGGCAGTCTGAAGTGGGAGCGGGTACCTGTTAAAACTTGGTACCCGCTCCCCCGCCCGCAAAATTTTTTTATCCTATGCCAAATGTGGCAATGGATGGGGGGAGGAATGTTTAAAGCGAAAGTTCCCCTTTTGGGTGGAGCTCCACTTTAATGATCATGGTTTTGGAACGGGATGTCCAACAATCTCATATAGATAGAGTCAGGAGTCCCCAAATGTTTGGCAATATAGTGTAAAGAAACTTGATGAACTCTTGCACTCCAAGCTCGACTTTGGGTGATTGGTAGCTCCTGTTTTGGCTGAATGAACAATTTTCACAGAAACACTCCAAAATTTTGTAGAAAACTTTCCCAGAATAGTGAAGGCTGTTTTAGCCTTAAAGGAGACCAACACTATATTAGTGATCATGGTTGTGGAATGGGATGTTCAAGAAGCTCATATAGATGGGGTCAGGAGTCCCCAAATGTTTGGCCATATAGTATATAAAAACTTGTACGACCTTTGCTCTCTAAGCTCCTTGATGATGGGTGATTGATAGGTCCTGTTTTGGCCGAATGGACATACATTCCCACAGTTGTGAGCTTACAATTATGTGCTAACAGTTTGACCATTTTGGTGTGTGGGAACTTCAGTGTACTGCACAGAGCCCTGAACTCAACTCTATTGAAGACCTTTGGGATGACTTGGAACACCAATTGTGAATCAGGTTTTTTCATCCAACATCGAGACCTGACAAATGTTCTTTTGGCTGAATGGACACAAATCCCCTTTAAACAGACTCCAACATCCTGTGGAAAACCTTCCCAGAACAGTGGAGACTGTTTAAGCCTCAAAGAGGGCCAACTCCATATTAATGATCATGGTTTTGGATGGGATGTCCAACAAGCTGTCAGGAAAGGCTAGCCGGTACCCAAGATGGCGGCCAAAGAAGACGACCTGTGACCTCTGCCCCTGTCAGAACACGCGCGCATGGCCAAGAAGGGCATGCCAGTACTCAAGATGGGAATCCAGGACAGTCTGTTTGCTCAGTCAGAATGCCAGTGCGCCGGCGCGCGCTAACGTGCGCATGCGCGTGCGCACCGGCGCGCGCGCGCACCTGTGACAGCTTTTGTCGCCCAACAGGCTATTTAAACTCAGTGCTGTCCATTCTACAGCGTTCCTGTATGTTTCTGTACGCCTGCACCTGATACCTGTACCTGTTACCTGACCTGGCTTGCCTCCGACTCTGCTGTTTGCTGCCTGCATCTAACCCGGCTTGTTCTAACCACCGCATCTGCCTGCTCCTTCTATTACCTCGCTGCCAGCCCATTACTGACCCTGCCTGTGTCCTGACTACGCTTTTGCCTCCGCACCTGCTCCTAACGTACCCGCCAGTGTATGACCCGACCTGCCTGAACCTGCCTCCTCTGCTAGCTGGAGAATCCTGCTGAACTACCGTGCCACCTGCAGTGGCTTCCAGTTCCATGGTCTGCGACCCATCAGGCATTTGTGCGACTCTGCACTCCTGCGCCTCCTGTCTGCTCTATCAGGGGGCCCCGAGTCAGAGGAGTAAGAGAGGCCGTCCCCTGCATATCAGGCTCTACCGACAGGTACGTGACAGTAACAGGCAACCATGTCTGAGCCTGTGCAGGGACCCTCTCCCATGGAGGAACTTTGCCAGCAGGCTCTACCGTCAGGTACGTGACACAAGCTCATGTAGATGGGGTCAGGAGGCCCCAAATTTTTGGCCATATAGTGTACAAAAACTTGTACGACCTTTGCTCTCCGAGCTCCTTGACTATGGGTGATTGGTAGCTCCTGTTGTGTCACCCCCAAAGGGGCCGCTGTAAATTTAAAAGGGTCTTTCCCCTTCAGTGCAGAGGCAGCCAGGCACACAGCAACAGTCCATACACTCTGGCCTACTGAACAGTATAGGGATGTCTTTTTAAATTGTATTTGCTTGTAAAACTGGTCTGGAATGGTCCATAGGTTCACAACTGGGGGTCATGAAGTATGTTTGAGCACAAGTAGAGGTAGACTGGAACAGTCTATAGGTTCACAGCTGGGGACCATGAAGTAGATTTGAGCACAAGTAGAGGTAGACTGGAACAGTCTATAGGTTCACGGCTGGGGACCATGAAGTAGGTTTGAGCATAGGTAGAGATAGACTGGAACAGTCTATAGGTTCACGGCTGGGGACCATGAAGTAGATTTGGGCACAGGTAGAGGTAGACAAGAAACAGTCAATAGATTCACAGTTGGGGACCATGAAGTAGAATTTTGAGCACAAGTAAAGGAGGGTCTACTCACAGAATCCTGGAACATGATCAGTCAATAAATGCAGCCTCTTGTAGTGTAGTCCAACATCCAACAAAAAACAATCAAACTCTCAGCCTGTGAAGCCCTAAACAGACCAGACCAAGCAATTACTGTTTTTTTTTATTACAGTAGGAGCAAAAAAATGTAATTCACCATGCAATCTAACTAGGGGTAAGCTACACTCCTGTTTTGGTTGGCTAATTCATTTCTGTTTTTGAACAGCCCTGAAGCTAAACAATAGTATGGAATGAGAATGTCTCTCATTTTAATGTGTGCCATTAAGGTTTATTCTTATGGTAGTATGCGTTAACTTGTGACCTGATCTACAAAGTACTTTGTGTTCCTTTTTCAAACCACAAGACATTGATGTTCTGCTACGGGACCTGCGTGGGGAAGAGGACATTTATTTTTGAACACGGAAAAAACAAATTGAATTTTTGTATCCTAGCTGTGTGTGGGACGGTGGTGTTTGTGGTGTCTTTTCTGCAGTAGCTGTGTCAAAGGCACACGTCAGACATTACTCTTGCAGTTAAAGGAGGACAACTGACACATTTACGGAACATATGAAGACAGATAACATGCGATAACTACTTTGTTTTACACTTCGTTATCTCTAGCCAAAACATATTTTTTTCGTTTTGGATAGCGTAGAGATTGGTTAATGAAGATGCAAACCCAATCAATAAAATCTTGTATAAGCTTGTATAAGTTAACATGCCAATGTAGTTTCCAAAGTAATCTCAATCTTATGGAATTCAATATAATAATACCCTGCCACAAGAAAACTTTGCCCCCCCCCCCCCCAAATGAGGGCCCCTGACCATATTTTCTGGGCTCCACTGTCCAACCTGTAGAGCCAGGACCAACATGGCAGGTGCCGCTGGGTATAGTGGAGGGAGACCAGTGAACGCCCCTTCACTGATCTCCCTACTTAGTGAAGCCCGGAGTGACTGGAAAGTCATGGAGCTAGCAGAGGGCCGGCATGACAGGAGTGAGAAGGGGACATCAAGGGGTTAAGGATAACAGGGTAAAAGTGGGGAGAGGTGGATTGGAAGAAAGGGAAAGAGGGGAGGGGTTTAGTTTATTTATTGGATAGGGGGTTCCCTGGGCAGCACTGCAGGGAGAAGTCTAGACAGGGAACAGTTTCCCACCCACCCTCCCTGTTTTTGTTGTGTGTTCATTTTGCTTTATTTCAGGTGCAGTGCAAGAAGGACATGTCATGGCAGCAATGGAGTTGGTGGTGGTGGTGGTCTTTGATGGTGGCAAGATAACCTACAAGATGGAAGTGTGAGGGACTCATCGGTGGTATGGGCCCTCTGGTGTATTCCAGCTAACATGGTTTAGCTGGATGATGGTAATGGTTGCACTGCGGGTAATGGGTTGTCTCCAAGCTGGTGTTACACGGCTGGAGGCCTAGTACAGAAAAAGGCCCTCAGTGTAGAAGTGGAACAGAGCTAAGTTGGGAAGTGGCCTCAAAGATCACCGGGGGGGGGGGGAGGGGGGGGGGGCAACCGATAGTTGGAGATTTGTTATGTAAAAAGATTGTTCTATATTTTATATTTTTTAATAAAAAGGCTGCTATGGCCAGTTATACTCCATCTCAAGTGTGGTCTCGTTAATTGTAGGTAAAGTTAAGTGGGCTTTAAGGGTGGAGTATACAATGGTTGGCAGTCACAAGAAGGTGGAACATCTTAAGTAAGAACCTGGAAGTAACATGTATTCTATCACTTCCGGGTTTGGCTGTCACTTTTCTAGGTCTCTGTGGCCAGGGAGGAAACGAATGGAGCATGATCTGCACCCCATTGGCTTGAAGAGCAGGTAAGGCATCAGGGGTTTAGTGGACACCTGATATTCCTTTAAAGAGAACCTGTCACAAAAAAATTGTAAAAAAATGAAAAGTTTAGTGAAAAAAAGTGCAAAAAAAATTGAGGTACATCCAACCGTTTAACCCCACCCCCGATGTGAGTAAGAACAACAATGCTCGCCCTGTTATTTGCTGTAACTGTACACTAATAAAATGTAGGGGCTTTTAAAGCGTTGCCTATGGAAAATTCAGGATGCCGAGGTTTGTCACCTTTTCACAGCCAAGCCCAATTTTTGGGCTTGACATGTTGGGTATCTATTCACTCGGCAAAACCTCATCTTTATAATTTAACAAAAATTATGGGTAATATATTGCATATGTTTTCACTAAACTTAACTTTAGTTTATTTTTTATGAAAATGTTGTGCTTGATAAACTTTTACGCTAATATTCTTTAATATAAAAAAAAAAAATGGCACTACCCCCATTTTATTCCCCAGTGTCTCTGCTTTCAGAAAATATATAATAGTTAGAAGTTTTAAGTAATCTTCAGGCCTAAAATGATTTTTTTTAAATGTGTGTAAAAGGACGCAAAAAAAAAAAAAAAAAACAGCTCTGGCAGCAAAAGTGTTAGACCCCCAACAAAACATTTAGTTTAAATCTGCTAAATACATTCCAGGTGCATCACGACAAAAGGTGTTCAGAGTTTTGCAGTTTTTTTTCTTTTAAAAGCCACTACAGAGTGAAGTGGCCTGTCCCTGCCAATATTCTGCAGAGAAGGACCTCTTGCTCTCTGCGAGGAAGCAGGGGTCCCTCTGCAGAGTCCATCTTTGAGATTAAGGTTCAATAATACAGAGGATCTTGATTTTTTTTAATTACTACTCCACAACCTTCGGAGTAGAAAAGCCTGTCTCAGCCACCATGCTGTGGAAAAATACCCCCTGCTCTCTGTAGGGAAGCGGTAATCTCTCAGCAGAGGTCTGCTGATCCCTTTGCTCACTAGTAACCCCCAGCTCTGCTGATTCCTCTGCTTACTAGTAACCCCCAGCTCTGCTGATTCCTCTGCTTACTAGTAACCTCCAGCTCTGTTGATCCCCTGCTCAGTAGTCCCCCCAGCTCTGCTGATCCCCCACTCAGTAGTACCCCCAGCTCTGTTGATCCCCTGCTCAGTAGTCCCCCCAGCTCTGCTGATCCCCCACTCAGTAGTACCCCCAGCTCTGCTGAGCCTCTTCTGTCTCTGGTCCCCGCTCACCTAATGCTATGTTACTCCCGTGCTGCGCACCACGTGCAAACATCTGCTAGTTTTTCCTGCTCTGGTCCCCCAGCTCTGCTGATTCTCTGCTGTTCAGTCCTCACTTTCTTCTATAGCATTCCAATGTTGCCCACCATGTGTGCCGTCTGCTAGTTGTTCCACTCCAGTCCGAACCATGTTCACCTTCCTCTTTCTCCTTGCTGCACACCAGATGTGACGTTTATACCAGGCACTCCTGGAATACATACACATGAACCAGAAGTGACTGCTGATGACGTCTTTCCGGTTTCCCTTATTGGTTCCCCAGTGCACCCTGGGATATCTCATACCTCCAATACCTCCAAAACAAAGCAAAGCTAACTCTAAATAAAAGCCCCGAAAAAGCTTCAGGTGGTTTTAGCGAGAGTTTTCGTAGACTTCTATGGAGGATTTGAAGCACCAAGAAAGCGACATGGGGTATAAATTTTGAAGCAAACACAACGTATGAACAGGACTGTAAGGTGACCATTTTATATAGTGACAGGAGCTTTGATTGGCATTCAGATTGCTTTAACCACTTAGGGACCGCTGCACGCCGATATACGTCCTAAGTTTGAAGAGGAATATCGTTGTTATGGCAGCAGCCAGCTACCATAACCCCGGTATCCTATTCTTCAGCTGGTGGTCTGCTTTCCGATAAGAGTGGTCTCTGCAGCGGATTCGCCGCAAGATCACTTTTATCGGCGGCGGAAGAGGCCCCCCTTTCCGCCGCTCTCCGGTGCCCTCTGCTGCTTACCAGTGCCGTCGGCAGTGGCGGAGGCGATCGGATCCTTCTCCTTCCTGGGTATGGAGATGAGTGAGGGGAAGATGGCCCCCAACCGTCTCCAAATTATTGCATGGCGGAACTGTCACTCCGCCCATAGCTCTTATAGGGCTTTTTTTTTTTCTAACCACTTGAGGTCCGGGCCATAGCCGAATGACGGCCACAGCGCGGACCTCAATTTCCAGGAGGCCGTCATGGGACGTCCTCCCCTGTGCACGCGCACCGCGCACACCCTGTGCGCGCTGTGATCACTGAGTCACGGAGACTCGGATGATCACAGATCCGAGTAAGGGGCCGATCCCCGCCCCTTACCATGTGATCAGCTGATCACATGATGTAAATAAAAGCTCGGTAATAGTTTTTTTTTCTCCTCAGGCTGACAGCGTGAGGAGAAAAAAAAGCCAATCACCGGCTTATGTTAAAGGGACATCGGTCCCGAAGAGGAAGGAGGCACATATGCCTCATCTGTGCCTGCCAGTGCCACCTGCCATTGCCACCTGCCAGTGCCCACAGTACCCAGCAGTGCCACCAATCAATGCCCACAAGTGCCACCTATCAATGCCCACCAGTGGTGCCAATCAGTGCCACCTAGCAGCGCTGCCATCAGTGTAAGCAATCAATGGCCATTATTGACACCCATTAGTGCCCATCACTGCCACCCACCAGTGCCCATCACTGCCACCTATCGGTGCCCATCAGTGCCGCCTCATCAGCGTACATCAATGAAGGAGAAAAATTACCTGTTTGCAAAATTTTATAACAAAATATAAAAAAAATATAATTTTTAAAAAAAAAATTCTGTCTTTTTCAATTTTTTTTAACAAAAACTAAAAACCGCAGAAATACCACCAAAAGAAATCTCTCTTTGTGGGAAAAAAATGATAAAAATTTAATTTGAGTACAGTGTTGTATGACCGCGCAATTGTCATTCAAAATGCGACAGCGCTGAAAGCTGAAAATTGGTCTGGATAGGAGGGGGGCTTAAGTGCCCAGTAAGCAAGTGGTTAATGATAATTTTTAATTTTTTTTTTTTTGTTGCATTTTAGTGTAAATATGAGATCTGAGATCTTTTTGACCCCCGATCTCATATTTAGGAGGTCCTGTCATGCTTTTTTTCTATTACAAGGGATGTTTACATTCCTTGTAATAGGAATAAAAGTAACACAATTAAAAAAAAAAACAGTAAAAATAAAAAAAATAAAAGGTAAAATAAATAAGAAAAAAAACAATTTTAAACACGCCGTGTCCCGACGAGCTCGTGTGCAGAGGCGAACGCATACGTGAGTAGCGTCCGCATGTGAAAACGATGTTCAAGCCACACATGTGAGGTATCGCCGTGATCGGTAGAGCGAGAGCAATAATTCTAGCCCTAGACCTCCTCTGTAACTCAAAATATGCAACCTGTAGAATTTTTTAAACGTCGCCTATGGAGATTTTTAAGGGTAAAAGTTTGTCGCCGTTCCAGGAGCGGGCGCAATTTTGAGGCGTGACATGTTGGGTATCAGTTTACTCGGCGTAACATTATCTTTCACAAGTTTAAAAAAAATTGGGCTAACTTTACAGTTGTCTTATTTTTTCATTCAAAAAAAATGCGCTTGTAAGACCGCTGCGCAAATATGGTGTGACAGAAAGTGTTGGAGCAACCGCCATTTTATTCTCTAGGGTGTTAGGAAAAAAATGTATAATGTTTGGGGGTTCTAAGTAATTTTCTAGCAAAAAAAAAAAAAAAAAAGTTTTTAACTTGTAAACAACACATCTAAAAAAGAGGCTCGGTCCTTAAGTGGTTAAAAAAGCGCATCCAATGCCACATTTTGAAGCAAGTGTAAACAAGCCCTTAGTTAAGACCCTCAGGTCTAGGAGATTATCAACTTTCAGAGACTGAAACCAAAAGTGTTGTTTACAGTGTAAGCACATCATTTCCGGTAAGGTGAGTGATATCATCAGAGAATGATCCTGATTTATTTTACTATGACAATAAATCTTATCTCTCTGTATTGTCCCAAGGGTGCCCCAGAGCTGGCGGTATCAGGGCTGTAAAATTAGTAATGATGCCCGTTACTTACCCCCTAAATATAACAAGCATTTAACCCTTGTAGTGCAGGGGCAGCCATCGCTGGAGTGCATGTTGATAGAAAGCAGCCACAAAAAAAGGAAACCAGCGATCTCTCTGCAGAGGTCAAAACGTCACTTCCGCCCACAGCTCTTAAAAAGCCATTTTTAAAAAAAAAAAAATTTCAAATGACAACATTTTTTTATTTTATTTTTTATTGCATTTTAGTGTAAATATGAGATCTGAGGTCTTTTTGACCCCAGATCTCATATTTAAGAGGTCCTGTCATGCTTTTTTTCTATTACAAGGGATGTTTACATTCCATGTAATAGGAATAAAAGTGACACAATTTTTTTTATTTAAAAGAACAGTGTAAAAATAAAAAATAAAAGGTAAAATAAATAAGACATTTTTTTTTTTTAAAAAACGCGCGCCGTCCCGCGGAGCTCGCGTGCAGAAGTGAACACATACGTGAGCAGCGCCCGCATATGAAAACGGTGTTCAAACCACACATGTGCGGTATTGCCGCGAATCGAGATCGGTAGAGCGAGAACAATAATTCTAGCCCTAGACCTCCTCTGTAACTCAAAATATGCAACCTATAGAATTTTTTAAACGTCGCCTATGGAGGGTAAAAGTTTGTCGCCATTCCACGAGCGGGCGCAATTTTGAAGCGTGACATGTTGGGTATCAATTTACTTGGCGTAACATTATCTTTCATAGTATAAAAAAAATGGGCTAACTTTACTGTTGTCTTATTTTTTAATTTAAAAAAAAGTGTATTTTTTCCAAAAAAGTGCGCTTGTAAGACCGCTGTGCAAATACGGTGTGACAGAAAGTATTGCAACGACCGCCATTTTAATCTCTAGGGTGTTAGAAATATATATATATATAGATATATATCTATATATATAGATAGATATATATATATATTTATAAATATATATAATGTTTGGGGGTTCTAAGTAATTTTCTAGCAAAAAAATCTGTTTTTAACTAAACAACAAATCTCACAAAGAGGCTAAGTGGCTAAGCCAACATGCTGCAGAAAAAGACCCCTTGCTCTCTGTATAGAAACTGTGGTCTCTCTGCAGAGGTCCGAAGGGCCATTTTTTAAAATTCAGGGTTCAATACAAAGGATCTTGATTTTCTTTTTAAATGATTATTCAGAGAATCAGTCCTTAGTTTCCAAGCACCCAAGGGGCATGGATAGCCTTAGGAAAGACCCTCGGGTCTAGGAGATGATTCACTTTGGGAGACTGAAACCAAAAGTGTGGGGTATTTACAGTGTAAGCTCATCATTTCCAGTAATCAGAGGACGACAGCGTGGAAATCTGCCAAGATTCCTGGCACTAAAGTATTTCCCCTACACTGAATTGTGACCATAAAATATTACTCTTTATGGGGTTAATAACAGATTTGTAATCATGTTGTCAATTTATTTTACAGCGACAATAAATCTTATCTTATCTCATAACCCTTCAATACATTTTTTTTATGAAATCGTTTCTTACTGTGTTTATCTGCCACTTTAAAAGCGATCTTCAGACCAAAAATGATTTGTTTACCTCTTCAAGACAAGATCTCTTCCGACACTTCTCACATACATGTAAAAATCTGCATTTTTTTTCTGCTAGAAAATTACTTAGAACCCCTAAACATTAAACATTTATTAAGGAGAGGCCCTAGAGCATAAAACGGTGGGTGTTGCATATTTATTTTTTTTTGTCAATACTTTTCCAGCGGTTTTTCAAATGCAAATTTTTGGAGAAGAAGTACGCTTTGAATTTTAGGTCACACAAGTACGATTTAATACCCATTTTTTTTTTTCTAAAATATAAAAGATGATGTTATGTTGAGTAAATAAATACTGTATATACTCGAGTATAAGTCAAGTTTTTCAGCACATTATTTTGTGCTGAAACTGCCCCCTTCGACTTATACTCGAGTCAAGCACTTTTCTGCTGCAAAAAATTTCATTTTCTGAACCAAATTTGGGGCCCCATATCTCAAGGCCACTTTGTGATAGGAACCCCAAATTTGGTGTGAAAACCCAGTGGAACTGGTACCACAACATATCCAAAGCTGGGGTTCCTAGCACTAAGTAACCCTGAGATACGGGGCCCCAAAGCCGGTTCGGAAAATGTCATTCTCTGCTGCAGAAAAGTGCTTGACATTTTCTGAACCGATTTTGGGGGGCCTGTATCTCAGGGCCACTTGGAGCTAGAAACCCCAGCTTTGAAAATTTTATGGTGCTAGTTCAACTGGGTTTGCACATCAAATTTGGGGTTCCTAGCACTAAGTGGCCCTGAGATACGGGGCCCCAAAGTCGGTCAACGGTGTCCATCTGTAGCAATTTCATTTCGGGACCCTTTGGGTTCAGAGACCCCAAATTTTGGCTGCAGCTAGGGGGCATCCAGGAACCCTTAACTACCGAGTTTGAAGTTCGGGGGACCTATGGCTGCAAATGGGCACAGTGAGGCATGCAAATGGGCACAGTGAGGCTGCAAGGGGCATTGTTGACCCTCTTTTCCACTTACAGTAGCTGTGCATTTCTCACCCTCATCTTATACTCGGGTCAATAAGTTTTTCCCATTTTTTGTAGTATATTAGGGCCTCGACTTATACTCGGAACGACTTATACTCGAGTATATACGGTACCTAACATGTCATGCTTTTAAAATTGTGTATGCACGTGGAATGGCGACAAACTACAGTATTTAAAAATCTCCATCAGCACAGGGGAACGGGGCACTTTAAAAAAAAAAGTGTATGTTTTTAATTAAAACTTTTTTTTACACTTTCTCTTTATTTATTTTTTTTTGTTTTACTTTATTGCTATCACAAGAGATGAACAACATCCCTTGTGACAGCATGGGCTGTGACAGGTCCTCTTTATGGAGCTACTTTGTTTGGTTTTTCCCTTCCTTTGGACACTATGCACCACCTTGAATCATGGCTCCCATCTTTCAATACAAGGTATCACTTTGTTTTATTGACTTCACCATCAGTTTTTCTTGGTATTCAGTCTATCCTGTTTATTTATTCCTCTTGGTGGTAGATTTTTTCACTTATTTACTTTAATATCCCATACACTTCATCTTCCTTTATTTGGGTTTCAGTTCACTAACGTCACCATCAGTACATCTGCACTTACTCCACTTGACCAAGTCAACAACCAAATCAGTATTGGGCTATAGTGCAAATTTTGGACTCATACATATTCAAATATATTTCACAGAAGCCCTCTAGAGACGGTTTAGGCATTATCCCTGGTCACATTTAGGGATCGGATCCCCACGGATAGTTTGGATGTTGCTTTGGTTGGGTTTCTGTTGCGGACCATACTGCCATAGCTCCCGGGAAATGATGCCCCCCCAGTGGGCGCCCAGCTCTCAGTACCATACCTTCATCACACAGCTGATTTGTAAGTAATATAAGGGGGGTCCCCTCATCCCATCCTTTGTCACATTTAGGGATCGCATCCCCACGGACATTCGTCCAGTTGGGATGTTGCTTTGGTTGGGTTTCTGTTGCGGACCATACTGCCACAGCTCCCGGAAAATGATGCCCCCCCAGTGGGCGCCCAGCTCTCAGTATCATACCTTCAACACACAGCTGATTTGTAAGTAATATAAGGGGGGTCCCTTCATCCCATCCTTTGTCACATTTAGGGATCGCATCCCCACGGATATTCGTCCAGCTTGGATGTTGCTTTGGTTGGGTTTCTGTTGCGGACCATACTGCCACAGCTCCCGGGAAATGATGCCCCCCCAGTGGGTGCCCAGCTCTCAGTACCATACCTTCAACACACAGCTGATATGTAAGTAATATAAGGGGGGTCCCCTCATCCCATCCTCTTTCCCCTTTTGATAAATGCCAGATTATATGGGAATTCATGTATTTTATTATAGATATGTACCGCGTGCCTGCTCCTGAAGAAGTGGAGTAAATCCATGAAACGCGTCAAGCTATTTGGATGCCGTGTTGAACTCAATCATGTGTTTACAAGATCCTATATATGAATTTTTCGCAACAATGCAATTTTTACTTAAATTGTTACCGATGTGGATTAGAGAGTTTATAGGTTACATATTTAAAAAACTATTTACAACTGTACTGTGCTATGATGTAATATGTGTGTGTGTATATATATGATTTTTCAATAGGATACCAACTATTACTAAGTATTACTGTTTTTTACCTTGACACATATAGATATATATAAATCTACAGTATCTCACAAAAGTGAGTACACCCCTCACATTTTTGTAAATATTTTAATATATCTTTTTATGCGACAACACTGAAGAAATGACACTTTGCTACAATGTAAAGTAGTGAGTGTACAGCTTGTATTACAGTGTAAATTTGCTGTCGCCTCAAAATAACTCAACACATCGTCTGCCAAATATTTGGGGGGGGGGGGGGTAGTGATCTCCTCTCAAGCATCCGACTATGTGAACCTAAATTTACTACCGCTATTGAATCTAACGAAGCAACGTTTATTAGCGTGGTCCCACCTCCCCCTCTCACTTGTGGGCAGGAATAATCCAGGGAAAAACCGGAAAGTTTGGCTACAAGTGATCGGCTGCGATTGGCCCTTTACCATGATCTGTGATCAGCTGTGTCCTTCAGACCCCCTCCCAGAACTTGTCGACCATGCTGTAGCCATCTTTGGGCTATAGTGCAGTCGGGAACTGGTTAATGAAGACTGCCTTCTACACACCTCCCAACATTTTGAGATGGGAATGAGGGACACCTTCTAGCAAATGTATGTAGGCATCGGACACACCCCTGCCACGCCCCTTAAAGGGAACATAACAAAAAAAGAAAAAAAGGTTAATTAAATCCACAAGAGCTTTTTTTTTTACCACTAATATTCCTTTATATTGGCTTTTAAAATTGACAAATGCAGCAATTTAGAATTTGGATGAAAGGTTTAGCACTGGGAAACACTTTTTGAAAGCTAATAAGTGCATTTTTTATACAACTATATAGATCAAAATGAGGGACAAATGAGGAGGAATGAGGGACAGAGGGACATTGCTCCAAATCAGGGACAGTCCCTCGAAATCAGGGACAGTTGGGAGCTATGTTTTCTAGTACCCGTTGCTGTTATAATGACTGACAGCGGTGTAGGTTCCACTAATGCACAGACATGCACAATGGCCAGTTTTGGCTTCAAGGAAGTTTAGATGTGAAACCCGAGGAACCTGTTTGCTGGGCGGATGGAGAGCTATGCATTGAGACGTTTGGAGTATTCCCATTACATAAGCATCCTAAATATACAGTTATCATTATATCCAAAAATATACAAGCACATGGAGAACGGGGAGCGGTCAACGCCCAATGGACAGTAGCAAACACACGGGAAAAAAATAGACCACATGGGACCCAAACAAGACCTCTTCTGTCTTTCAAGGGTCAGTCCCCTCAAAGTCATAGAGCAGCTGGTGGTTTAACCATTTGACCTGAATGCTGTACCCAAATAATTTATATCATTTTTTCACACAAATAGAGCTTTCTTTTGATCACTACTGGGTTTTTTATTTTTTGCGATATAAACTAAAAAAGACAGAGAATTTTGAACAAAAATAAATAAATAAATAAATAAATCCCCCAGATGAAGTCACGAGCGGTGACGTAACGTGTAGGGCGTGGTGGAGAGCAGACGTAAACCAGAAGTCACGTAAGGAGGCGCCCCAGACGCCGCTCCTTCTGTTTTATGCTATTTTTAACGCTTTTAAATGTAAGAGACCACCTTTTTGATAGTAATAAAGCTGAGTTATTCACCTTACTACACTATTGGAGGCTTCTTTCTCTTTCCCCTTCTTCATTCCACCGGGCTTGTTGAGCCTTGGTGGAAATGGTGTCGAACAGGTATTTCCTCATATGAAGAGTGGGAAGACAATTAATTCAGCCATTCATAGATGCAAGATCCCAATCACCACCACGCCACAATACACAGGGCTAACCAAAGATACCTATTGATGCCTGAATATATTTGCCTTAAGGTGAGAGTTCTGAGAGCCTGATAACATCGGGACTTTCTATATGAAGATTACCATGAACGTTTATTTATCTTTCCTACACATCTGATCCCAGCTTATACACCTTGTCACCTATGAACTTTGCACTTCTATAATATTGATTATCCAGTCACTAGGATATTTTATTTATTTTGAACAGTGACTCATTGTTCTTCCCTTTCACAATATATGTATTAGGTGACATCACTTCCTTGGTCATGGGATATTGATTCTTGACCACTGGGGAGAAGGTGCTTCCCCATTCCTGGAGAGCTGGGTAATGTTGCAAGTTGTGATGAAAGCAGGAGCTACCAGGTAGCATAGGCAAGATGAGAATGAGGGTTTTTGGATCACTTTTTTTTCAGGACACTGTCACTTTGACCTTCATGAGGTGACAGTATGTATTTCAAGTGAAATCCTATTGCAGACATTGTAGAATTTTGGAGGCATAAGGGACCTCAACAGCGGCCCCTGACAGCACCAAAGGACCGAAAATAATATTCAGTGTATGTATTGCTACAGAAGACTGTCAGAGACTGCAGGCTTACAAGAAGAGATGGACAGAGACTGCAGACCTACTACAGGAGATGGTCAGACTGCAGACCTACTACAGGAGATGGTCAGACTGCAGATCTACTACAGGAGATGGTCAGAGACTGCAGACATACTACAGGGGATGATCAGAGACTGCAGACCTACTACAGGAGATGATCAGAGACTGCAGGCTTACAAGAAGACATGGACAGAGACTGCAGACCTACTACAGGAGATGGTCAGAGACTGCAGACATACAAGAAGAGATGGACATAGACTGCAGACATACTACAAGAGATGGTCAGAGACTGCAGGCTTACAAGAAGAGATGGAAAGAGACTGCAGACCTACTACAGGAGATGGTCAGAGACTGCAGACCTACTACAGGAGCTGGTCAGAGACTGCAGGCTTACAAGAAGAGATGGACAGAGACTGCAGACCTACTACAGGAGCTGGTCAGAGACTGCAGACATACAAGAAGAGATGGACAGAGACTGCAGACCTACTACAGGAGATGGTCAGAGACTGCAGACCTACTACAGGAGATGGTCAGAGACTGCAGACCTACTACAGGAGATGGTCAGAGACTGCAGACATACTACAGGAAATGATCAGAGACTGCAGACATACTACAGGAGATGATCAGAGACTGCAGGCATACAAGAAGAGATGGACAGAGACTGCAGACCTACTACAGGAGATGGTCAGAGACTGCAGACATACAAGAAGAGATGGGCATAGACTGCAGACATACTACAGGAGATGGTCAGAGACTGCAGGCTTACAAGGAGAGATGGAAAGAGACTGCAGACTTACAAGAAGAGATGGAAAGAGACTGCAGACCTACTACAGGAGCTGGTCAGAGACTGCAGACCTACTACAGGAGATGGTCAGAGACTGCAGACCTACTACAGGAGATGGTCAGAGACTGCAGACCTACTACAGGAGATGGTCAGAGACTGCAGACCTACTACAGGAGATGGTCAGAGACTGCAGACCTACTACAGGAGATGGTCAGAGACTGCAGACCTACTACAGGAGATGGTCAAAGACTGCAGAATTACTACAGGAGATGGTCAGAGACTGCAGAACTACTACAGGAGCTGGTCCGAGACTGCAGACATACAAGAAGAGATGGACATAGACTGCAGACCTACTACAGGAGATGGTCAGAGACTGCAGACCTACTACAGGAGATGGTCAGAGACTGCAGACCTACTACAGGAGATGGTCAGAGACTGCATACCTACTACAGGAGATGGTCAGAGACTGCAGACCTACTACAGGACATGGTCAGAGACTGCATACCTACTACAGGAGATGGTCAGAGACTGCAGACCTACTACAGGAGATGGTCAGAGACTGCATACCTACTACAGGAGATGGTCAGAGACTGCAGACATACAAGAAGAGATGGACAGAGACTGCAGACCTACTACAGGAGCTGGTCTGAGACTGCAGACCTACTACAGGAGATGGTCAGAGACTGCAGACCTGCTACAGGAGATGGTCAGAGACTGCAGACCTACTACAGGAGATGGTCAGAGACTGCAGACCTACTACTGGAGATGGTCAGAGACTGCATACCTACTACAGGAGATGGTCAGAGACTGCATACCTACTACAGGAGATGGTCAGAGACTGCAGACATACAAGAAGAGATGGACAGAGACTGCAGACCTACTACAGGAGCTGGTCTGAGACTGCAGACCTACTACAGGAGATGGTCAGAGACTGCAGACATACTACAGGAGATGGTCAAAGACTGCAGAATTACTACAGGAGATGGTCAGAGACTGCAGAACTACTACAGGAGAGGGTCAGAGACTGCAGACCTGCGATGGTGTACTAACTGTTTGCCTGAAATTCAGTGTTAATAGAACAAACAGCTTGATTCCAGGTTGTCTTCTTAGAAAAGTGATGATGAGGATCCTCGTACTTTGCAGATAAACCTAACACTAAATCAATATGCAGCCTCTGCGGTCATTCTTACATGCTTGCCTAGAATATGTATCCCATGCCCAGAAATCTTTTACAAATAATCATTTGTCTAGAATTTGTAAATCGTCTACAAAAGTCCGACGGACGCCGACGGACAAAATACGGCTGACAATCCGATCGTGTGTGGGCTTCCCCGGACTTTCAGCGGACTTTTCCAGCCGCAAATCTGACGGACTTTAGATTTGGAACATGCTTAAAATCTTTACGTCATAACTCCGCCGGACCCAGAAATCCGCTCGTCTGTATGCTAGTCCGACAGACAAAAACCGACGCTAGGGCAGCTATTGGCTACTGGCTATCAACTTCCTTATTTTAGTCCGGTGTACGTCATCACGTACGAATCCGTCTGACTTTTGTGTGATTGTGTGTAGGCAAGTCCGGTCGTTAGAAAGTCTGCCGCAAGCCCGCCAAAAGTCCGTCGAAAGTCTGTCGGACAGGCTGTCGGACTTTTGAAGCCGAAAAGTCAGACCGTATGTACGCGGCATAAGTGATGACGAGCGATGAGCCCAAATGAAAGAACACATTGCCAGAATCCTTTTTGGACAAACATGTTGCTCCTTGCTGGCCACTGGATGGCACTGACTTTAGCTGTGCTGATCAGTTGCTTGAATATAGTTCCAAAAGGAGGTCTGTTAAGCCCCACACACATGATCTGATTTTCCGACGGGAAATGTTCAATGACAGGCTGTATGCAGAAAATCCGACCATTTGTACGCTCCATTGGACATTTGTTGTCGGATTTTCCGCGGACAAATGTTGGATGGCAGGCTTTAAAATTTTCCGCGAACAAATGTGTGTTGTCGGATTTTCCGAGCGTGTGTACATAAGTCAGTCGGACAAAAGTCCAAAGTACAAACACGCATGCTCGGAAGCAAGGACGAGCCGGAAGTGATCAGTCTTGTAAACTAGCGCTCGTAATGAAGAATTAACATTCCTGATGTGGTAAATTATGAAATCTCCAAATGCAGCGCACAATTCTCTTCTTCTTTAATGGGATAATAATGAAGCTGCTTTGCTGGTGATACTGATGGAGTTATTGCAAATGAATTTTCAAAGGCTTTTTTTTTCTAGTGATATCAAGAATATTATTATTATGCTTTTTTTTTTTTTTGGTGCAAGTTACCACAACACCATTATCCCGTATTTTTTTAGATCAAAGATACAACTATGTTGGTGTCCCTTGTCAATTTTACATTGTATTTTTTTAAATGTAACTGCCGACTCCCAAACTGTCATTTGAAGTAAAACACAAAGCCAAATATTATTCTACACATTTTTTTTATTGTGCATTAAAAAAAGAAAACAAATAAAATTAGACATGCTATCTGCCAATAGAACTTAACCAAAAAGTGCGTTCTATGCATCCAAAAGTATAGAAAATATACCTAATCAAATCATTATTATTCAACCAAAAAATAAAATAAAAGCCTCATGCATGTGTCCTGCTTCTTAATATAGGGGGTCAACAATGCCAAGAGTTGGTGAAAGCAGGGGTCTGTCATCCGGAGATAATTCCGAAAATCATCCAGATTATTCCCCTGGAGCTCCCGCAGCAAAGGCATATAACATAATTGGTCACGATTAATAAAGCAACCGAATTTTGGTCCAAGAAATTCTCCTCCTCCTTTTCCTGGACTGGACTTGGGTCAAAGCAATTACTCCAAGGCCAATAATAAATAACATGTTATCTCCTCTAAATCCGCAACATGTCTGGTTGACAAACGGCCGTTTAGAAATGAACTGAAATGTGCGAAATGAAAAGTGTGAAATGAAAAGCGCTAAATGAAAAGCACGAATCAACACTCGCCAAACTTCTACTAACACGAAGCTAGCAGAAGGAGCCCAAAGGGTGGCGCCTGACAATTAAACTTCCTCTTTTTCGGCTCGTAGTACGTCTAGTACGTCACTACGTTTGTTTTTGTTGGCCGACAATTGTGTGACAATTTGTATGCAAGGCAAAATCCAGGCACACCCCTTCGGACAAAAGTCTGAGACTTTGTCTGCAGAAAATCCAATCGTGTGTACGAGGCTTAAGAGTGGAAACAAGCAACTGATGGGTAGACTACATAGCTATAATCTACACCATCCAGTGAGCTCCCCCCCCCGGAACATACATGACTAAAGGGGAAGTGTTCTTTCACTTTTTCAATCAGCAGGAAGCTGAGGAATCACCCCCAACACACACATACACACACAGACACACACCTGGCTGGCTTTTATGAGGAGTTGAAAATAATAATAACAACATCTGCAGCTACATGGAAGGGCTAAGGGCATGCACACTTTTTTAAAGTAAGAAAAAATAATACAAAACAATATTACTTTAGCATTGTGAGCAAGTGATTGATGCTCTCTATTAATATTTAGTGTAATGAATGTGACTTTAGGCCCATTCCTCCAAAATCGAGTTGCGGGTGCCCGTGCTGGATCCACCTATCGCGGCCCAGAATTTTGGCCAATTCCTGCCGAAATTCAAGTTAAGGGTGCCCCTGCTGGTAACACCCGGCTCGACAAAAGTCAATCGTTCAATCAAGTTTTGTTGAAGGAGCCAGATGTAAAAATGACAACCATACACCACATGAATTTAATCAGATACAAGCAATGTTCAGGTATTCTGACAGCCGAAGCTGCAGGCTGTCAGAATGCAATAGCCGGCAGGGGAGATTCCTTCCTCCATGCTGTTTAGCATGAATAAAGACATCTGTTATATTTCTTTCGTTCAGCCCGCAGACATGTATGGCCAGGTCTAGTGTATACAGAGCCTTGAAAAAGTTTTCATGCCCCTTGAAATTTTCTACATTTTGTCATGTTACAACCAAAAACATAAATGTATTTTATTGGGATTTTATGTGATAGACCAACACAAAGTGGAACATAATTTTGAAGTGGAAGGGAAAAGATTAAAGGTTTTAAACATTTTTTACAAATAAGTATCTGAAAAGTGTGGGGTGCATTTGTATTCAGCCCCCTTTATTCTGATACCCCTAACTACAATCTAGTGGAACCAATTGCCTTCAGAAGTCACCTAATTAGTAAAGAGAGTCCACCTGTGTAATTTAATCTTAATCTTTAATTTAATTTAATCTTTAATTTATTGTAATTTAATACAGCTGTTCTGTGAAGCCCTCAAAGGTTTGTTAGAGAACATTAGTGTACAAAAGCATGATGAAGGCCAAGGAACACACCAGACAGGTCAGGGATAGAGTTGTGCAGAAGTTTAAAGCAGGGTTATAAAAATAAAAAAATATCCCAAGCTTTGAACATCTCACGGAGCACTGTTCAATCCAATCTGAAAATGGAAAGAGTATGGCACAACTGCAACACTACCAAGACATGGCCGTCCACCTAAACTGACAGGCCGGGCAAGGAGAACATTAATCAGAGAAGCAGCCAAGAGGCCCATGGTAACTCTGGAGGAGCTGCAGAGATCCACAGCTCAGGTGGGAGAATCTGTCCACAGGACAACTTTTAGTCGTGCACTCCACAAATCTGACCTTTATGGAAAAGTGGCAAGAAGAAAGCCATTGTTGAAAGAAAGCCATAAGAAGTCCCATTTGCAATTTGCGAGAAGCCATTTGGGGGACACAGCAAACATGTGGAAGAAGGTGCTCTGGTCAGATGAGACCAAAATTGAACTTTTTGGCCTAAAAGCAAAACGCTATGTGTGCCGGAAAACTAACACTACAAATCACCCTGAACACACCATCCCCACTGTGAAACATGGTGGTGGCAACATCATGTTGTGGGGAAGCTTTTCTTCAGCAGGGACAGGGAAGCTGGTCAGAGTTGATGGGAAGATGGATGGAGCCAAATACAGGGCAATCTTAGAAGAAAACCTGTTAGAGAGAACCATTTATCATTTTCCTTCCACTTCACAATTATGGGCCACTTTGTGTTGGTCTATCACATAAAATACCAATAATATACATTTACGTTTTGGTTGTAACATGACAAAATGTGAAAAATGTCAAGGGGTGTGAATACTTTTTAAAGGCACTGTATATGCCTCCATACAAACATGTAGGCCGTTCCTTTCATAGTAAGACCGACAGAAAGCTTCACAGACTATTCTACATGTGTAGGTTACACACAACCTGCCATAAAGATTTATGCCCAGGAGTGCCATTAGATAACAGCTATAAATACAACTGCGTCCGGAATAGCTGGGTTTGGAAAAGGAAGGGGCTTTCGTGCCTGCTGAAGTCATTTACTCGGGGGGAATTCATAAGTCATCAAGAGTGAATTCAATACCAGGAAAAGGGACGGGTTATTATATGACAAAGGGCTAAATACACGATGGTGGGTGGAGGACTTATGAGGAGCCAGTCTAGCCGGAACTAATATTTTAGTTATACGTGGGGTCTTCTGCCAAGAGTCACCCTCTGATGTATTATATTGTTTCACAACTGCAGTGGCATTCACGCCTCAGGTAGTCTCCATGTTCTCACAAACCTAGGAGTCTACAAAGGGCTGTTTTTGGGTATCACTATACCTCCTGGGGCTTATAGACTGAAAATGTCACATGGATGGCAGGAACCCTTGTACTATTACAGCATTTCCATCCATAATGGGTCAAGGAGAGCGCCAAAGCTTGCTACTTCTCCTGTGAATACCAGACTTGACTGTTACTTATAATATCCTCTCCCTACAGATCAGTCTTCTTATGAATATTGTTGAGTCCATTTAACGTTATGCCATTTCACCCACTCCTGATGAAGGGAGACTTTGTGGCTCCCGAAATTTCATTGGCCTATCTTTTGTCCTGCTTGTTGTGACCAGTTGAATGATAAAGACGTCGGACTTTTAAGAATTTTTTATTTGGCACTCCCCTTGACCTAATATACTTGGATTTTTAGATTCTGTAAACAGCCTCTTCTGAGAGATCCCAGTTTTTGTGGTGAGCTGCCAAACAAAATCCAAATGGGCTCAAGTAAAGATTTTATCCGCATTTCGATAAACCAGTTGAATGATAAACACTTTGGACTCTTAAGAATGTTTCATTGGCGCTCCTCTTGACCCATTATACTTGGATTTCTCTATTCGGTGAACAGCCTCTTCTGGGGGATTCCTGACTTTATAGAGAGGTGCCAAACACAAGAAAATTGGGCTCAAGTAAAGATTTCATCTGCATTTCGACAAACCAGTTGAATGATAAAGACTTTGGAGTCTTAAAGAATTTTTCATTTGGCGCTCTCCTTGACCCATTATTCTTGGATTTCTCGATTCGGTGAACACCCTCTTCTGGGGATCCCCGTCTTTGTGGTGAGCTGCCAAACACAAACCACTTGGGCTCAAGTAAAGATTTCATCCGCATTTTGACAAACCAGTTGAATGATAAAGACGTTGGACACTTAAGAATGTTTCATTTGGCACTCCCCTTCACCCATTACAGTTGGATTTCTTGATTTGGTGAACGGCCTCTTCTGGGGGATCCCCATCTTTTTGGTGAGCTGCCAAACACAAGCCATTTGGGCTCAAGTAAAGACTTCATCTGCATTTTGATAAACTGTGGAAAATCCATGTCCAGCACCCTGCCACCACTACCACTACCACTTGGTGACGGTGATGAAGGACGCTCTCTGGTTGCGGGCACCTCTTCAAGAGTGAGGGGGGGGGGTGGGACAACCAGCTCGTGGCACAGGGGAGGGAGAGGGAGAAGCGGAGAAAGTCAAGAATCGTAGGGAATAAAATCAAAGGAAACGGGGGTAAAAGGAGACAGGAAGGTGGTACTTGCCTGGGATGGGTAGGGAGAGCAGAAGAGGAAGGAGGAGAGAGGGGAGGGTTAGGGAGTGGTCCTACGTGAGCCAGCGGCCTGAAAGCTAAAGGGTTGCTGTGAATGACATCAGCAGGGTTCAATCTATATTCAGGTGCGTCCATGCCAGTCCATGGCAGCACACATGTGGTAGTAGCACACTACTACCAAAGGACCAGTGCATAGCTATAAAGTAGGGGTCCCCAACCTTTTTGGAACCGGGGATCGGCAGCATTGAAGAAACTTGTGCCAAGGACCAGGCGGGCGGGGGGGCTCAGGCAGGGGGGGTAAACAATTTTTCGCGGGCAATGGCTGGTGTTAGTGCTTAAATTATCACGATACCATGCTATGCTTGATATGGTGTCAGGGTGATTGAAGCACATTATTTCTATTATTACATTGTAGTAATAAATGAAATAGTTCAACTCACCATAATGCAGAATCAGTGGGAGTCCTGAATGTGTCACTTGCCACGTCGCCTTCCACCAGATGCGGAATGTCACTTGCCATGCTGCCTGCCATCACTGCATTGGTGGCAGCACTGGTCTATTTAGCACAGAGGCAGGCCTCTGTGCAGTGGTGGGTTCCAAATGCGCCTTTGCCTCGCCCCATTCAGAATAGCAGAAGCGGTTCTGGCCGTAGAATGGAGAGGAATATGGAGGTTGTCATTGCTCATTCTGAAAATGCCAGGTGCCTGGCTTGTCATGCTGGTCTGAAACCCCCCCAATGTAGATCTAAAGCTGTGCTGTCACTGGCTATACGCTGCTCCCAGACAGAGGATCAGACCCCCGGGACTGCCAGGCACTCAGTGCTTTCAGGGTGATCACTGACAGACATCCAGCAAGCACTGTGAGTGGAGCGCCCCTTGTGGTATGTTAGGCAGACAGCTGAGCCCGGCTCTTTGATCTTTCCCGCCCGCCCAGGTGTCTCATGCCGGCCGCCCGCACCCGCGGCCTGGCTGCAGAAAGACCATGGCCCGGTAGTGGGCCGCAGCCCGGGGGGTTGACGACCCCTGCTATAAAGAGTTGACACCCACACAACAGCCCATTCCCTGTACATCGCTAGGAACAAACTGGGTGGTTCAGCATGCTGTCATGCATTGGCTCCAGAAAAATATGGTAATTATTTGATACAATTTTCCCGGCACTAACATGGCAGCACACATGTGGTAGATCAATAACTACCTACCAGGGTGGAAAGCTTAAGCAAATCCTATCTTAAGAAAGTGAGTTAGCTACTGCCTTCAGGCCAACATCAGCTGTAGTGAGGATTACTGAGCCCATCAGAAGAGCTGAAGGAGCGCTTCATAAAATGACCTGTTGGGCTGTCCTGTCTATTGTGTCGGTTAACACCTCTGTGTAAGGTGTCCATGATGGTCAGATCATATGCTGCTGGTGGAATACGCAGCAAATACTTCAAGTGGCTGCATCCCAGTCATATAATGGCTCTTCGAATTAATTTTAGGAATCACAAGGTGGCTGAGCGCTGGCACCTTCTACCCTAGTTGGTTTCTGAAGAACTAGACATCGCGATTCTGGCTACCTAAATGACTGTTATCTTGAAGTGTGTTATTTACGATCTGGATGTATTGAGGGGAATGAGCTGTTGTGTGGGTGTCAACTCTTTATAGCCATGCACTGGTCCTGTGGGCAGAAGTAAGCGGGACTACCACCACATGTGTACCACCATATTGGTGCCAGAAAATAAAATTTAAGGTGGGTTTTGGTGGGTTTTTTTTAAAGGTGCGATGGGCTTTTATGGGCTGCTGAGGGTTACAAAAACTCCTTTCAACACTAGACCAGTTTTTGTGCCAAAAAATGAACCCTTATTAACATCATTATTTTACTTTTCGTTTTTTTTTGTTTTTTTTTTACAAAAACGAAAAAAAAAAAAAAAGACAGTGAAAAAAGTAATATAAATGAAGTAAATCACAAATGATGATGAAATACACAAACAAAAGAAACATTTTTTTACAAAGAACACAAATGAAATATAAAATGAAATACACAAAAAAAAACACCCTACAAATAGAAAAGTAGGTTTTATTTAATTTTTTTAAAATATATTTTGTACATTTTGTTTTTTTAATTTGCAAACTTTTAAAAAATAAAATATATATTACAATATAACAATACATTTACAACACCAATAAGGTACAACCCCCCCCAAAAAAAATACATTTCGCAGCACAATTAGTTTTACCCAAATCGAAAAGTAAAAAAAAAGACAGTGAAAAAAGTAATATAAATAAAGTAAATCACAAATGATGACGAAATACACAAGCAAAAGAAAAAAAAAAAATACAAAGAACACTAATGAAATATAAAATGAAATACACTAAAAAAAACACCCTCTAAATAAAAAAGTAGGTTTCATTCTATTTTTTTTAAATATATTTTATATATTGTATTTTTTTAATTTGCAAACTTTTAAAAAGTAAAATACATATTACAGAATAACAATACATTGTAATACATTTACAACACCAATAAGGTACAACCGCCACCCCCCCCCCCCCCCCAAAAAAAAAATTGCAGCACAATTAGTTTCATCCCTAATCTCATTCTTCATAATGCATTCTCTGTGGTATAAAATAAAGACATGGATGGCTTTTCCCAGACAGTTGCAACTATTCCTCGGAGATAAGACTGGCACAGGGGGAATGATGTACATTCCCTTTTTCTGCAGAACAACTGTGTGCTGGTGATTCCCACAACCATTATGTGACTATTGATAACCTAATGCCGCATACGCACGATCGGGATTTCGGTCGAAAAAAGATATGATGGCTTTTCCGACGGGATTCCGCTCAAACTTGCCTTGCATACACACGGTCACACAAAAGTTCACTGAACTTTCGACCGTCAAGAACGCAGTGACGTACAAAACAACGAAGAGCCGAGAAAATAAAGTTCAATGCTTCCGAGCATGCGTTTAATTGTTTCCGTGCATGCGTAGGAATTTTGCGCGTCGGAATTGCTACAGACGATCGCATTTTAGGATAGGAACTTTTTCCGATCGAAAAATTGAAAACATGCTCTCAATCTTTTGCTGGCTGGAATTCGGCCAGCAAAAGTCCGATGGAGCATACACACGGTCGCATTTTCCGACCAAAAGCTCTCATCGGTCTTTTGCTGGCCGAATTTCCGATCGCGTGTACGGTGCATAACAGTCTTTTTTTAGGAATTGCATTATTAGATTTATTAAAAATAATGCTGTGCGAATGGATCAGCTATTACGCCAAAAAAATCACAAAAATTTTCCTTGCAAATGTTTTTAATCATTGTAAAATGTTATTTTCTGATATTTACGTTGTTTTTCGCAGGGGGGAATGTAACATTCCCTAATACTCTAAAAATGTTCAGTGCTAAGAGAAAGAAAAAAAACAAAAACTAAGAACAGTCTTCCAGAGGAGGAAATAGCCTAAAGCCAGCCATAGATGGTCCGAACATTGGCCGGTTCAGCAAGGACTGGCCAAGATTTGATCCATCTATGTATCTATCTATCACCTGCCTAAAGCCTAGTACACACGGGCCGAATGTTGGGCGGCATAGGCCGGTTCAATAGAGATCAGATGAAATTCGGCCCATGTGTAATGCAGCCGGTACGACAAAAGCCAGCCGAAAAAGGTCTGCCAATTTGCTCCAGATCAGTACAACCAGCCATAGAGGGGTCGAAATTCGGCCAGTTCAGCAGGAATTTCCATTTGTCTATAGCCAGCTTAAAACAACAGCCTAACAATATTTAGACAAAACAGCCTAAAACAAAAGTCCAAAAACATTCCACTAGAAAACAAAATGGCTTGAAGCAATAGCCTAAGAACATTCAACCAAAAAAGAAAGCCTAAAACAATAGCCTAAGGCACCTTTCACGCTGGCGATCCAATGGGGTCCGCCTGTCGTTTTTTTTAGGTGGACCTGATAGCACTCTCCAGTCTCTTCTATGGAGCAGCGGATGTCAGTGGAGACATGTCCACTGACAGCCGCCGCCATCTGATTCGATCCTGTCTGGTGGATCAGAAATGATGGCATCAGATGGAAACGGACAGGTGGTCCATTTTCATTCAACTGCCAAATAGAGAAGAGCGGGACTGTGTCCGGACCTGTCCGGGATAAGCGGAAATTCTGCTACACGGAGGCACCCCCGTGTAAAAGAGGCCTAACAACATCTGACCCGAATAGAAAATAGCCTATACCAATAGTCTAAGAGCAACTGACCAAAAATAGCCTAAAGCAAACGCCTGACAACAATCAACCAAAAGAGAAAACAGCCTAAAACCATAGCCTGACAATAATTGATCAAATGTTGCCTCAGGCCTGGTTCACACCTACGCAGGTTGCAGTTTGTATATTGCAGGTGCATTTTGCGTTTTTCAATACATGTTGTTGATCCATTGAAGTCTATGGAACCAAAAAAACAGAAAAAGCTCCCTTGCCCTTTCTATAAAATGCACAGATGTGAACATGACCCATAGAAAACCATGATAAAAGGACTATAGTGTGTGTCTGCAAAACTGAAAATGCACAAAAAAATCCATAGGTGTGAACCAGGCCTCAAACAATAGCCTAAGAACATTCAACTAGAAGAGAAAATAGCCCAATAACATTCAACCATATATAGCACCAAAACAATTACCTAAGAACATTTGACTAGATAGGCTAAAACAACAATTCAAACAAAACAGCCTAAATCAATAACCCAAAAACATTCAACCATAAGAGAAAATAGCTTAAAACAATAGCCTAAGACAATAGCCTAAAGCTACGGCCCTCCAGCTGTTGCGGAAACTACACGTCCCATGAGGCATTGTAAAACTCTGACATTCACAGACATGACTAGGCATGATGGGAATTGTAGTTCCTGAACAACTGGAGGGCCGTAGTTTGGAGACCCCTGGCCTAAGGCAATGTACCAAAAATAGCCTAAAACATAGCCTTATGCCACGTACACACATGTGTAGGCCTTACTGGACCTTTTTTTTTTTGGAAAATTCTGACGGACCTAGAAATAGAACATGCTCTAAATCTTTCCACCGGAACTCCGCCGGAACCTATTCCTATAGGGAGAACCGCTCGTCTGTATGTTGTTCCGGCGGACCTAAAACGACGCATGCTCTAAAGCAAGTACGAGACGGAAGCTATTGGCTACTGGCTATTGAACTTCCTTTTTTCTAGTCCCGTGGTACGTGCTGTACGTCACCGCGTTCTGGACGGTCAGACTTTGGTGTGATCGTGTGTACGCAAGACTGTTTCAGCGGAATTCCGTCGGTTAAACCGTCAGAGTTTAGTCCGACGGGAAAACCGGTCGTGTGTACGTGGCATAAGAACATTCAACCAAATAACTAAATAAATAAGTAAATAAATAAATAAAACAGCCTGAGAACATTCAACCACACGAGGAAATAGCCTAAACCAGTGTTTCTCCAGTCCTCAAGGCTCCCCAACAGGTCATGTTTTCAGGATTTCCCTCAGATGAAACGGCTGTGGTAATTACCAAGGAAGTGAAACTGATCAATTCACTAAAAAACACACTCTAAATCAAAAGTAGGTTTTATTTTATTTTTCTTAACTACTTCCCACCCGGCCAATGTACATAAACGGCCGGGTGGGCGCTCTCTCCTTCTGAGTGGACGTTCAGGAACGTCCCTCAGAAGGAGCGGGATCGCGCGCGCGCGTGCCCGCGCTGCGGCGCGATCCCGATGCGCTCGTGTCCCCCGGACACGGCGCATCTCGGATCGGCAGGAGGGCTCTGTGATTGGCCCTCCTGATCACATGACGGCCGTGTCCAATCACAGCTGTCATGTGATGTAAACACAGCCGGTTGCTAGGCGATCAGCTCTCCTCTCCTCACACGGAAGTTGTCGCTGAGGAGGAGAGGAGAGGGGATCGCTGCAGCCGGCTGATGATCAGTGAGTATGAGCTGTTTTTTACAGCTTTTTACTCACTGATCACCAACCTAGTGTCAACACACATGTAAATACATACATGTAAAACACACACATGTCCCCACATAATGTAAAACACAAACATGTCCCCACATAATGTAAAACACACATGTCCCCAAAACACATGTCCCCAAATAATAAAAAAAGCTGTCCCCCACATATGTCACACTAAAATCACATGTCCCAATGGTAATCTGCACACATATGTACGTGATCACCTGCACACATCTGTACATGATCATTTGCGTACATATGTCCGTGATCACACAAACCAATTATTATACACTTAACAGGATTTTTTTTATCAAAAACATGTAGCAGAATACATTTTGGCTTAAATTTATGACAAAATTCGATTTTACTGGATTTCTTTTAAAACAGAAAAAAGAAAATATTGTTTTTTTTCCAAATTTCCACTATTTTTGCGCTTATATCGCAAAAAAAAAAAAATGGAGTCGTGAATAAATACCACCAAAAGAAAGCTCTATTTGTGCGAACAAAATGATAAAAATTTCATTTGGGTACAGTGTAGCATGACCGAGTAATTGTCATTAAAAGTGCGAGAGCGCTGAAAGCTGAAAATTGGTCTGGGAAGGAAGGGGGCGAAAGTGCCTAGTATTGAGGTGGTTAAATATATTTTATTTTTTGAATTTGGAAACGTTTAAAAAGTAAAATACATATTACAAAATAACAAAACATTGCAATACATTTACAACACCAATAAGGTAAACCCCCCCCCCCCCCCAAAAAAAAATGAATATATTTTGCGGCACAATTGGTTTTACCCAAATCAATCAGCTCATCCCTAATCTCATTCTTCCTGCTGCGTTCTCTATGGTATAAGAATAAAGACATGGATGGCTTTTCCCAGACGGTTGCAACTATTCCTCAGAGATAAGGCTGGCACAGGGGGAATGATGTAAAATGTCCTTTTTCTGCAGAACAACTGTGCTGGTGGTTCCCACAACCATTATGTGTCTAGATTTATTAAAAATAATGCTGTGCGAATGGATCAGCTATTACGCCAAAAAAAAAAAATCACAAAAATGTTCCTTGCAAATGTTTTTAATCATTGTAAAATGTTATTTTCTGATATTTACGTTGTTTTTTTCGCAGGGTGGAATGTAACATTCCCTAATACTCTAAAAATGTTCAGTGCTAAGAGAAAAAAACAAAAACTAAGAACAGTCTTCCAGAGGAGGAAATAGCCTAAAGCCAGTCATAGATGGTCCGTCCGAACATTGGCCGGTTCAGCAAGGACTGGCCAAGATTTGATCCATCTATGGGCAGGCTCCATCAGTACAACCAGCATGTCGGATTTTTAGCATGCAAATATTGCCAGCAGCTATACCCACCAGTAATAATCACTGTGTTCTCCCTGGAGGGATGGCTCCCTGCGCCCCCCACACCGAGAAAACACAATAGCTCTGCTTGGCGGGGGATTCCCCCATCAACACTGACTGTGGTTACAGGAAAGAATATTGCATAATTTATCACCTGCCTAAAGCCTACTACACACAGGCCGAATGTTGGGCGGCATAGGCCGGTTCAATAGAAACTAGAGGACATTCGGCCCATGTGTACTTCAACCGGTCTGACAAGAGCCGGATGAAAAAGGGCTGCCAATAGGCTCCCAGTCAGCAGACCAGAGTGTTCTAGCGGGAGGGGGGGGCTGTCCCTCTGCCAGAACACAATAGAACAGCAGGGGCGATCGCTATACTAACATCAGATTGTTAGTACAGCGGCTCCAACCTGAGCTGTCTGTTTTTTTTTTTTTTAATTTAGCCTGCTGGGTTGAATGAAAAAAAATATTCGTGTGTAGCAGGCTTTAATCACCTCCCACCCAATGACGGCCAGCAGAGTATCTCTATTATCCTGACTGAGCATCATATGACGTCCAGCAGAATCAGCCGCTCGTGGGGCCGCGGGGCACGCCAATCGGTAGTGCGTAGTGTTGCTCTGAGACACCGCATCTCCGATACCGGTAAAGCGCTCGTGGCGCCTGCTCTTTACCATGTGATCAGCTGCGTCCAATCACAGCTGGTCACATCGTAACCAGGAATCACCAATTATCGGCTTTTCCTCTATTCACGCTGACAAGGAGCGAGTAGAGGAGAGCCGATCAGAGGCTCTCCAGATAGGGAGGTCTGCGCTGATAACCAGCATATTGATTATCAGTGCGGACCCATCAAGGATGCCCACTAGAGCCCACCAGGGATGCCAATCAGTGCCCATCAAGGATGCCAATTAATGCCCATTAGTAATACCTGTTAGCGCCTCTTCATCGGTGCTGCCTATCAGTGCCGCCTATCAGTATCCATCAGTGCCACTTATAAGTGCCAATCATAGCGGCCTATCAGTGCCGCTTATCAGTGCCACCTATGAGTGCCCATTAATGCCTCATCATCAGTGCCCATCAGTGCCACCTCATCAGTGCCGCCTCATCAATGCCCATCAGTACCCCCTATAAGTGCCAATCATAGCAGCCTATCAGTACCACCTATGAGTGCCCATTAGTGCTGCATATTAGGGCCTCATCATCAGTGCCCATCAGTGCCACCCATCAGTACCCATTATTAGTCATCAGTGCCACCCATTAGTGCCCATCAGTGCCGTCTATCAGTGTCCATCAGTGCCACCTATAAGTACCAATCATAGCGGTCTATCAGTACCGCCTTTCAGTGTCTATCAGTGCCACCTATAAGTGCCAATCATAGCGACCTATCAGTACCACCTATGAGTGCCCATTAATGCTGTATATTAGTGCCTCATCATCAGTGCCCATCAGTGCCACCTCATCAGTGCCGCCTCATCAGTGCTCATCAGTGAAGGAGAAAACTTACTTATTTACAAAATTTTACAACAGAAACGAAGAAAAACTTTTTTTTGTTCAAAATTGTCGTTTCTTTTTTTATTTGTTTAGCAAAAAGTTTAAAAAACAGTGATGATCAAATACCACCAAAATAAAGCGCAATGGCCATTTAAAGTGCGACAGTGCTGAAAGCTGAATACTGGCCTGGGCAGGAAGGGGGTGAAAGTACCCAGTATTGAAGTGGTTAATCAAGTCATAGATGATGCAATTTTCTTTCCTTCACCCATGGGTTAAAAGGAAAGAAAATTGCTTGATTCCTCGATCAACACAGTCTGATCACTACCGCCGCTGGCAGTGATCGGGGCAAGAAAACCTGACAGGCTGGGTGTACTGAAGTTGATCAATGGATTGACTTTAGTACAACTAGCCTGCCCATAGAGGGATCGAGATTCAGCCAGTTCAGCAGGAATTTCCATTTGTCTATAGCCAACTTAAAACAACTGCCTAAAAATATTTAGACAAAACAACCTAAAACAAAAGTCCCAAAACATTTCACTAGAAAAGTAAATGGCTTGAAGCAATAACCTAAGAACAATCAACCAAAAAAAGCCTAAAACAATAGCCTAAGGCACCTTTCACGATCAGGTCCGCCTGTCAGTTTTTCAGGCGGACCTGATAGCACCCTCCAGTCTCTTCTATGGAGCAGCAGATGTCAGTGGGGACATGTCCACTGACAGCCACTGCCATCCTATCCGATCCTGTCTGGTTGATCAGAACTGATGGCATCAAATGGAAACGGACAGGTGGTCCATTTCCATCCGATTGCCCCATAGAGGAGAGCGGGACTGTGTCCGGACCTGTCCGGGATCAGCAGAGAGAGCGAGCAAATTCTGCTTCACTGAGCCACCCCCGTGTAAAAGAGGCCTAACAACATCTGACCCGAATAGAAAATAGCCTATACCAATAGTCCAAAAGCAACTGACCTAAAATAGCCTAAAGCAAAAGCCTGACAACAATCATCCAAAAGAGAAAATAGCCTAAAACAATAGGCTAACAATATTTGATCAAATGTTGCCTCAGGCCTGGTTCACACCTACGCAGGTTGCAGTTTGTATATTGCAGGTGCATTTTGCGTTTTTCAATACATGTTGTTGATCCATTGAAGTCTATGGAACCAAAAAAAAACAGACAAAGCTCCCTGGCCCTTTCTATAAAATGCACAGATGTGAACATGACACATAAGAAAACCATGATAAAAGGACTATAGTGTGTGTCTGCAAAACTGAAAATGCACAAAAAATGGATAGGTGTGAACCAGGCCTAAAACAATAGCCTAATAACATTCAACCAGAAAAGAAAATAGCCTAATAACATTCAACCATATATAGCACCAAAACAATTACCTAAGAACATTTGACTAGATAGGCTAAAACAACATTCAAACAAAACAGCCTAAATCAATAACCCAAAAACATTTAACCATAAGAGAAAATAGCTTAAAACAAAAGCCTAAGACAATAGCCTAAGACAGGAATCTCCAAACTACGGCCCTCCAGCTGTTGCGGAACTACACTTCCCATGAGGCATTGTAAAACTCCGACATTCACAGACATGACTAGGCATGATGGGAATTGTAGTTCCTGAACACCTGGAGGGCCATAGTTTGGAGACTTTTGGCCTAAGACAATAGCCTAAAGCTACGGCCCTCCAGCTGTTGCGGAACTACGCGTCCCATGAGGCATTGTAGAACTCTGACATTCACAGACATGACTAGGCATGATGGGAATTGTAGTTCCTGAACAACTGGAGGGCTGTAGTTTGGAGACCCCTGGCCTAAGGCAATGTACCAAAAATAGCATAAAACATAGCCTAAGAACATTCAACCAAATAAATAAATGGAAAAATAAAACAGCCTGAGAACATTCAATCACACAAGGAAATAGCCTAAACCAGTGTTTCTCAACTCCAGTCCTCAAGGCGCCCCAACAGGTTATGTTTTCAGGATTTCCCTCAGATGCTGTGGTAATTACTAAGGCAGTGAAACTGATCAAATCACCTGTGCAAAATAATGGTAAGCCTGAAATCATGACCTGTTGGGGCGCCTTGAGGACTGGAGTTGAAAAACACTGGCCTAAACAACAGCCGAAAAACATTCAACCAGAAGAGAAAATAGCCTAAAACAATTGCCTAACACAGTGGTCATCAACCCTGTCCTCATGGCCTACTAACAGGCCAGGTTTGCAAGATAACTGAAATACATCACAGATGATATAATTTGCTGCTCAGTGATTGCAGTATTCTAGTCTGCATCTCCCCAAAGTAATACTTAAAATCTGGCCTGTTAGTGGGCTCTGAGGACAGTGCTGATGACCACTGGCCTAACAACATCTGACCTAAATAGAAGATAGCCTAAAACAATAGTCAGAGAGCAATCGACCAAAAATAATACACACCTGAGAACAATCAACCAGAAGAGAAAAAGCCTAAGAAAATAGCCTAACAACATTTAACTGGAATAGAAGATAGCCTAAAACAATACCCTAACAACATCTGACCCAGCTAGAAAATATCCTAAAACAATAGCCGAAGAACATACAACCAGAAGAGAAGATAACCTAAAACAATAGCCTAAAAACATACGACTATAAGAAAAGAAAACCTAAAACAATAGCCTAACAATATTTAACAAAAATAGAGCCTAACAATAGCCTGAGAACAGTAAATCAGAACAGAAAATAGCCTTAAGCAATAGCCTAAGGAAATTCAACCAGAAGAAAAGTTAGCCTAAAACAATAGCCTGATAACATTGCAAGTCATGCAGAAGTCGGGCTGGGGCCAAGCTTTAAAGTCATGCGGAAGTCGTGCGATTTTGAAGCCGTGGCAGTGTGAACCTGGGCTAAAACTATAGCCCCACAACATTTAACCAAATGTAGCCTAAAAACAACAGCCTAAGAACATTCAACCACAAGAGAAAATAGCCTGAAAATAATAGCCCAGCAACATCTGGCCAAAAATAGCCTAAATCAATAGCCTAAGAACAGGGTGGATAGAAATCAATGATTTTTTTTTTTTTTTTAAATCTTAAAAATCTGATTTTTTAAATTTAAATCAGATTTTTTTTTTATTATTTAAATTGAATATTTTGATTTTTATCAAATTTATTTTAATAAAATGCTTTTGGAGTAAAAATCTATCTAAAGATAGTTTTCTATTTAAGATACATTAATCATTTAGTTTATTCAGCATTAAATGGAGCTTTGTTATGTAGCATGAGGCTGTATATTCTGCAATATTTACATTTTTGGTAAACTCATTCAATGAATCCAAGCTCTGCAAGCTGAGATAACATGCACTGCATTGATGCATTAAGACAATCTCACAGTAACTATGAGATAAACCAAAGTTCAGTAATATTCCTTTATCCCATTGTTTTGCAAATCCATGTACACTACAAACTGTATGATTGAATTGGTTCTGATATCGCTGTTTTACTAATCTGACAGCTTATTATTCTAAATAGGAAACCTTAAAGACTTACGGACCACGGCACGCCAATATACGTCCTAAGTTTGAAGAGGAGTAACTGCTACCCATAGCTCTTAAAGGGACTTTTTTTTTTTTTGATTGACCAAATTTTTTTTTTTTATTGCATTTTAGTGTAAATATGAGATCTGAGGTCTTTTTGACCCCAGATCTCATATTTAAGAGGTCCTGTCATACTTTTTTTCGATTACAAGGGATGTTTACATTCCTTGTAATAGGAATAAAAGTGACACGTTTTTTATTTTTTTAAAAGAACAGTGTAAAGGTAAAATAAACAAGAAAAAAAAAATGTTTTAAACAGGCCCCGTCCCGACGAGCTCGCGTGCAGAAAGTGAGTAGCGCCCGCATATGAAAACAGTGTTAGAACCACACATGTGAGGTATCGCCGAGATCGGTAGAACGAGAGCAATAATTCTAGCCCTAGGCCTTCTCTGTAACTCAAAACATGCAACCTGTAGAATTTTTTAAAATTCGCCTATGGAGATTTTTAAGGGTAAATGTTTGTCGCCATTCCACGAGCGGGCGCAATTTTGAAGTGTGACATCTTGGGTATCAATTTACTCGGCGTAACATTATCTTTCATAATATAAAAAAAAAACTTTACTGTTGTCTTATATTTTAATTCAAAAATTTTTATTTTTATTTATTCCAAAAAAAGTGCGCTTGTAAGACCACTGCGCAAATACGGTGTGACAGAAAGTAATGCAACGATAGCCATTTTATTCTCTAGGGTGTTAGAAAAAAATATATAATAATGTTTTGGGGGTTCTAAGTAATTTTGTAGCAAAAAAAAATGTTTTTAACTTGTAAACAACAAATCTCAAAAAGAGGCTCGGTCCTTAAGTGGTTAATTTTGTTTGCAAATTTTAAAGATTCTAACTACCAGTAAGAATGAGTCCTTACATTTAAAGCGCACCTGTCATTTCAGATACATCATGGCAGCGCCTGTTAGCGGGCATCCACTGACCTGCTGCCGCCACGTCCCTCACCTTGTTGTGTCACTGCCGCATCACCAGCCGTCCCATTAAAGTGAATGGGACTATCGGTGAGTCAACAGCGGGTCAGAGGAGGTGCCAACAGTGGGTCAGAGGAGGTGCCAACAGCGGGGCGGGTCAGAGGAGGTGCCAACAGCAGGTCAGAGGAGGTGCCAACAGCGGGTCAGAGGAGGTGCCAACAGCGGGTCAGAGGAGGTGCCAACAGCGGGTAAGAGGAGGTGCCAACAGCGGGTCAGAGGAGGTGCCAATAGCGGGTCAGAGGAGGAGCCAACAGCGGGTCAGAGGAGGAGCCTCTGCGGGATAGCGATGACAATTGCTCTTTAAAAATTATGATTTAAATCAAATCCACCATGCCTAAGAACAATCAACCAGAAGGGAAAATAGCCTAAAACCATAGCTTGAGAACATTCGACAACAAAAGAAAATAGCCTAAAACAACAGCTTAACAACATTGGACTAAAATCAGCCTAAAATAACAGCACTGCAGCCACATTTCTATTTGCAGCATGGCATTGTGTAGCAAACTTTGTAAACCTTTCGATTTCCCAGCATATCGTCTTCAGGTGATGATTGGAAGTCTATTATAATCATAAAATCACTCAAGAAATTGCTGTTTTATCAGCATGAATGTCTTTACAGCATGTTCAGACATAATAATCAGGTTATATCTGTAAAATATTATCTTGTGTGTCAGCAGTGAAGTATTTCTGCTTCTATGACTTTGATATTGAACTGGGGATGGACAGGAACTGGAATTAAAGGGATAGCGTGGCCAGGGTCAACCGAAGAGCCCTTTCAGATCTACTGTAGTTGCAACGTGCCGCGTCCGAAGGTTGGTGTGGTCGAAATGCCTAACAGTGGTGGGGGGCTTAAAGGGGTGTGGCTAAATAAAACCCTAGCCTACTCTGCTCTAGGTCTACAGTGTGTAAGGTAGTGTCTTGGGTTCAAAGCTGGTGGTCAGTGAGAGAAGGACCCCTTTATATTGGTCAGGGGGAAGAATGCTCCTTAAAATAGTGGGCATTGAGAATCATGTTGCTTTTATTGGTGGTCAGTGGGAAGAATGCTCCTTACATTGGTGGTCAGTGATAGAACACCCCTTTCATTGGTGGTCAGTGGAAAGAATGCCTTTCATTAGTGGTCGGTGCTAGAATGCCCCTTGCATTAGTGGTTAGTGGAAAGAATGTCCCTTACATTAGTGGTTAGTGGAAAGAATGTTCCTTACATTGCTAGTCATTGCGAAGAATGTTTTTTTTCATTGGAGGTCACTGAAGAATGCCCCTTACAACGATGGTCAGTGGGAAGAATGATCCTTACATTGATCATCGGTGGTAGAAGGCACCTTACATTGGTGGTCAGTGGAAAGAATGCCTCTTTCATTGGTGGTCAGTACTAGAATGCCCCTTACATTGGTGGTCAGTGGAAAGAATGCCCCTTTGATTGGTGGTCGGAGGTAGAATGCCCCTTTCATTGGTAGTCAGTGGAAAGAATGCCTCTTTCATTGGTGGTCAGTACTAGAATGCCCCTTACATTGGTGGTCAGTGGAAAGAATGCCCCTTTCATTGGTGGTCAGTGCTAGAATGCCCCTTACATTGGTGGTCAGTGGAAAGAATGCCTCTTTCATTGGTAGTCAGTGCTAGAATGCTCCTTACATTGGTGGTCAGTGGGAAGAATGCTCCTTACATTGGTGGTCAGTGGTAAGAATGTTCCTTACATTGGTGCTCAGTGGGAAGAATGTTCCTTACATTGGTGCTCAGTGCGAAGAATGATACTTTCATTGATTGTCGGTGGTAGAATTCCCCTTACATTGGTGGTCAGTGGAAAGAATGCCCCTTTCATTGGTGCATTGGTGGTCAGTGGTAAGAATGTTCCTTACATTGGTGGTCAGTGGGAAGAATGTTCCTTATATTTGTGGTCACTGAGAAGAATTTCCCCTACAATGATAGTCAGTGGGAGGAAGAATGATCCTTACATTGGTTGTCGGTGGTAGAATTCCCCTTACATTGGCGATCAGTGGAAAGAATGCCCCTTTCATTGGTGGTAGGCGGTAAGGATATTCCTTACATTGGTGGTACCTGGGAAGGATGCCCCTTACATTGGTGGTCAGTGGAAATAATTCCCCTTTCATTGGTGGATTGGTGGTTAGTTGTAAGAATGTTCCTTACATTGATGGTCACTGAGAAGAATGCCCCCTACATTGGTGGTCAGTGAGACGAATGTCCCTTTATTAGTGATCAGTGGAAAGAATGATTTTTACATTGGTGGTCAGTGGGAAGAACACTGCTTTTATTGGTGGCCAGTGGTAAGAACGTTCCTTTCATTGATGGTGGTCAATGGGAAGAACCCTCCTTACGTTGGTAGTCAGTGAGAAGAACCCTCCTCCTCGGAGAGAAACATATCCCCGGTTTCCCAGTATCAAGAATACGGCTTTTACAGATACGGTAGCAAAAAAATATCACCAGTGTTAATGGTTACTTAACTGAGGGCCACAAATTGCTTAGTGCTCAAAGGACCCCTAGTAACCCCTGAAGTAACCTTGGTGGATGAAGGCAGGACTGGGATGTAATTCTGCACAGGGACTCGGATATTATGACCTAAGCTCCGGGGACCCTCAGCAGCACAGTTCCACTTTAACAGCCACCAGTTTATAAAACATTATCTGCAATCCCTATTTGTCTGCTTAGCGCCTCCCTCTGCATTATGGTTGTTATTACTCTCGTCCGTTTAAAAATTAGAACACGGCGCTGTTTATTTTTCCCCATTGGTTTATGTAGCAGCTTTTTATGGAAGCGACCTAGGAGGATCAATCAAGGCAGTTTCTTCTGTCAACACCTTACACTTGACATGTGTACGTGTCGGTGTACTTATAGCACATAAGAGGACTTTCTGTCAGCAGTAAGCTGCAGTAAACGTGTTCCAAGAAATAATAAAAATAAAGACACAAACAACCGTGTAATGTTATCTCCGACAACCCTTATCTTCACAACACTCTCAACCCAACCAAAACAGGCCATCTCCACATGCATGTCCTTGGAGGTTTTTTTTTTATTGTCACCAGATATTGCAGCCATATACTACATTAATGAGATAATAAACAGATATGGGATAAAAACAAACTAAATACACACTGCAGGAAAGCATGGAGCCTACCAACATGTCGAAAAAAATACACTAGGCTCGATTCACATCTATGCCATGTTGCTTTTGAGCGTTTCTTAAGTGCTTTTTGCGGTGCTTGCCGCGTTTTTGGATGCATGTTTTTACTGCGATTGAGTTGGCCGCGATTTACGTTTTTTTTTGTTTTTTTTACACTGTATATAGCTGGTTGCTAAGGAGGGGGCCGGGAAGCCGGCCGCTGCGTCCTTGACAACCGATGAGTCATCAGCTGTCAGCGGGCTTCTCAGATAAGGGTCTGGTGTAGATTTTGGAAGGGTACCCACGCCATTTTTTTTTACATTTTGACGTGGGGGGGGGGGGGGGTCCCCTCCGAATCCATACTAGACTGGGTTTTTTCACAATTGGTTTTTTTGCTGCCAATTTTTTTTACATTCAGCGGGGAAGCCCGCTGACAGCTGATGACTCATCGGTTGTTAAGGACGCGGCGACCGGCTTCCCGGCCCCCTCCTTAGCAACCAGTTATATACAGTGAATGTACATGTAAAAAAAACCCCACAAATTGTAAAACGCAAATCGCTGCAAAATTGTGGTAAAAACAAGGGTATTTGCGTTTTGGATGCAGGTCCATTGAAGTCTATTACATGCAAAATGCTGCATTGTGCGGGGAAAAAAGTCCCCGACCCTTTCCAAAAACACAGAGGCACAAACATGCATTGATATAAACATGTTCCATAGGAACCCAGTCATAGACACTCCCACTGGAGGTACGCCATTTTGTTGGTAAGCCTCCCAGTGTTGGCATACCTAGGGACTTTTGGACGTGGATAAGCCTAAGGTTACTGGAATGGAAGGGGAAGTACACAAGGGTTGAGGAAGAAAATGGCAGCTGTCCCTTGCCGTTGCTGTACCAGCCCCTTCCTGATTGGCTGTATTTACTTTGCTGTTACCCTCTCTGCCCCTCTGATTGGTTCACGCAGTCTGTGTGTGCCTAAAGCTCTCTTGGTCCCTCACCCACCACTGATGGGTCTCCATCAGCGTAAGTTTTTACCTACATCTCTGTTCTCTGGCTCTCTAGGGCTGAGTGATCTCTGTGCTCTCTCCTGACTGGGTCTCCCCAGTGATGGTGCTGTAACAGCTGGCATGGGCAATGCCAGTAGCAAATACCCACCACAGCTACACCCCCCTTCTCCCTCACCCCATTTTGACCTGTACAGTATGTGAAATACACAAGAGGCCAGAGATTTTGACTTGAAAGTCAGAGAGTCAGAAAAACCACATGTAAGATGGTATTTCTGCCCAAAGTCTGGCAAGTTTTCAGGTATGAGTATCGGTGCATAGAATGTTGGACACTCATTACTTTGTAATAAATTCCGTGCAACAGTAGGTGTCACGGACAGGGGTTAGACTTAGAGACCAGTAGCTATAGCAGTAGAGAGGCTCCCACTGACCAGCAGGATATGTATACAAGCAGGTCAGCCTGGTGGATGACGTGGGCTCCCATAAGGTGGAGGGCCTAAGCACTAACTGGTATTCACCAGAGCTCCTGATGATGGAGATGGGTTTTGCTGCGTGGTAGGCCTCAGAATCACATCAACAGGGGGTGAGCACACCGGGGTCCAGTAGCAGATATAGCAGTTAGGGATCAAGCAGACGTGTAGTCAGTAGATAAGCCAAAGGTGGGCAACAAGTGCACTGCAGGTTGTAATCAAGCAAAAGTGTAGTCCGGGAACAAGTCAGTAAGGAGTAGTAGTGAAGATAAGGACAACTGTAGGTACGCAAAAGAGCAAGAGATCGTCTGGACAGAGCACAATAATCTGGCAGACAGGAAGTTCAGAGACTTGGCTTAAATCAGGACGTTCATGGGAGGAGCAAAGAGTTCAAGGTTCAGCAGAAACAAGAGACAAGGCAAGATTGTCCTAAGAGATTGGACAGGGAGCTGTCCAGCATCTTAGCTGGCACTGTGAGAAGAGCTACAGACACCACAAAGGTCATAGGTTCAGATCCAGACTCTGACAGTGAGGATGGCTCGCTACCAGACGAATCAAGAGGAAGAATGAGCCCATGTGTCATGTGACTGGACAAAAAGGTTTAAAATGCTAAAGGGGGCTTGACCCAAGTGTATTGATAAGCCTATGACATAAATTATGCTATTCAGTTTTGGCCGCCTTTGGCGTATAGCATTGCCAAGCATAAAGCTTATTAAATTTGGCAGTAGCTTAATGTATATCTAATTCTACTACGCTTGCAAAATCCATTTATTAACACTGCAAAGCCTAAGAACATTCTACTGGGACGATTTTGTTTAGCTCTAGCAATTCCTTATTAACAACCTTGCAGTACCTTTTCCTATAAAAAGATCTCTGTGTACAGAAATTGAACTGCCATGGCCCTCATATTTAGTGGTAATTCTAGAACTGGAAAGGCCGCGGCCCTCATATTTAGTGCAATTCTAGAGATGGAACGGCCATGGCCCTCGTATTAAAGCGGAAGTAAACCCATCCATAAAACAGTTTCATTTCCGGCACGTGCCGAAAATGTAACACTCCCATTGGTTGTGCTCTCAACCAAACTGTCAAACCATCCAATGGCTGGTGTCATAACTGATCACATGTGCAGCATCCTGGAAGTTGTAGATTAAACAGAGGCAAAGATGGCAGCTTCCTTTGCTGAAAAGGATAGGAGGGTTTACTTACACTTTAAGTGCAATTCTAGAGATAGAACGGCCATGGGCCTCGTATTTAGTGCAATTCTAGAAATGGAATGGCCATGGCCCTCGTATTTAGTGCAATTCTAGAGATGGAACTGCAATGGCCCTCGTATTTAGTGCAATTCTAGAAATGGAACGGCCATGCTCCTCGTATTTAGTGCAATTCTAGAAATGAAATGGCAATGGCCCTCGTATTTAGTGCAATTCTAGAGATGGAACTGCAATGGCCCTTGTATTTAGTGTGAAAATAGAAGAGCCATGGACCTCGTATTTAGTGCAATTCTAGAAGTGAAATGGCCATGGCTCTCGTATTTAGTGCAATTCTAGAAATGGAACTGCAATGGACCTCATATTTAGTGAATTCTAGAAATGGAAGAGCCATAGCCCTCATATTTAATGCAACATTAGAATCAACAAATGTAATATATATATATAATATAAAGTGTAAAAAGAATTACATTTTTAAAAAGTGAGCATGGTACACCATACACACTAATGACAAATAAGATATTTTCAAGCCTGCACCGCTGCTTTTTATTCTTTACCCGTATTGATCTCCAACTGGCCATACACCTTACAGCTTGTAGTGACCCAACAACCAGAACTAAATTTTGGTATTGCTGGGTCAAATCCGGCAAGTTCCCAGCTATGCTAATTGTAAAATCTCTATATATTAGAATGACCTAAACTCTAAAAGGTGAGGGTTTGCTTAAACAATCCATTGATCCATCCAGTAGCGTCATGTAGACCCAAGCACTATATAGAAGATTGTAATGCCTATGGTAGCTTAAAATTAACCGACGCGTGCTTCAATTTTCTTAGGTTCAACAAAGATGCTAGATCAAAAGTATAATGCTGTCCAAGCTTGAGACCACTTTCAGTTTCAACCAAATTTATATTTTGAAAACAATAAAGGCAAACTATGACAGACAATGTACCCCTGTCTCCCGGGCATTCCTATAAAAAGATACTTTGGGCCACACACTGTGTCACAGATGCAGAAAGTGAGATTTGGTATAAAGTGCTGCAGCAAAATATGAATATGTGAAAGGGACCCTGTGCATCTGTCATAATTGAGATACAGTGACCGCCATGGCTATCCTTTCCTTCTGAATATACTCATGGCTGGGAAGTCATACTGAACCACCGGCTTCCATTTCTTCATTTTTACTGATGAGTACAAAGATAAGAAATTGCAGCTTCTTTCTGACTTCCTTTTGCCGCAGACTCAGCCAGGCAAGTCACATAGGAGGGGAGCAAAGCTGGCCTGTTCTTCTAGTGATAGTGTCCTTTGTCACATGATGAGACTCTATATACTGTATATAGGCTAAAGGTGAGCTTTACATTTCTCTTGATATATATATATACTATATATATATGAAATAAGTAAAGCCAGGCTTCATATTCCTCTCATGATAGGTGCCCTTAGCTTTATGTTATATATACAGTAGGTATAGTTACTGTATGTGTGTGTATAACAAATACTGTATATTACAAGGACGCTATCATGAGAGGAATATGAAGCCTGGCTTTATTTACTTTATATACAGTATATAGAGAGAGAAATGTAAAACTTGGCTTTAGCTCTCACTTCCTCTATACTGCATATGGGCAGAAAGAGAGGACTGGGCTCCATATTCTTCTCATTATAGAATCTTTTGTAACTTTATGTGATATGTACCTAATGTGTCCAGTGTACGGTCTGAGGTAACTATAGTGACCAGTGTACGGTCTGAGGTAACTATAGTGACCAGTGTACGGTCTGAGGTAACTATAGCGACCAGTGTACGGTCTGGAGTACTACTCCAGACAGTACACTGGTCACTACCTATAGTGATCAGTGTACTGTCTGAGGTACCTATAGTAACCAATGTACAGTCTGAAGTAACGATAGTGACCAGTGTACGGTCTGAGGTACCTAATGTGATCAATGTACTGTCTGAGGTACCTAATGTGACCAGTGTACGGTCTGAGGTACCTTCAGCGACTGGTGTACAGTCTGAGGTACCTACAGCGACCGATGTCCAGTCTGAGGTACTACCTAAAGCAACTGCTGTACAGTCTGAGGTACCTAAAGCGACCAGTGTAAGGTCTGAGGTACCTACTACCTACAGTGACCAGTGTATGGACTGAGGTACCTAAAGTGACCAGTGTACAGTCTGAGGTACCTAATGTGACCAGTGTAAGGTCTGAGGTACCTACAGTGACCAGTGTACGGTCTGAGGTACCTATAGGGACCAGTGTACAGTCTGAGGTACCTACAGTGACCGATGTACGGTCTGAGGTAACTACAACAACCGATGTACGGTCTGAGGTACCTACAGCGACCAGTGTAAGGTCTGAGGTACCTACAGCGACCAGTGTAAGGCCTGAGGTACCTAGAGCGACTGGTGTACAGTCTGAGGTAACGACAGCAACCGGTGTAAGGTCTGAGGTACCTACAGTGATCAGTGTACGGTCTAAGGTACCTACAGCGACCGATGTACCGTCTGAGGTACCTACAGCGACCGATGTACCGTCTGAGGTACCTACAGTGACCAGTGTAAGGTCTGAGGTACCTACAGCGACCGATCTATGGTCTGAGGTACCTACAGCGACCGATCTATGGTCTGAGGTACCTACAGCAACCGATCTATGGTATGAGGTACCTACAGCGACCGATCTATGGTCTGAGGTACCTACAGCGACCGATCTATGGTCTGAGGTACCTACAGCGACCGATGTATGGTCAGAGGTTCCTACAGCAACCAGTGTAAGGTCTGAGGTGCCTACAGCGACTGATATACGGTCGGAGGTACCTACAGGGACCGGTGTAAGGTCTGAGGTACCTACAGTAATTGGTGTAAGGTCTGAGGTACCTAAAGTGATCAGTGTAGGGTTGAGGGATCTAAAGTGACCAGTCTGAGGTAACTATAGTGGCCTGCAGCACGGTGTATTGCACTAATTTATGTACACAGCTCTATGTCTGACACACGGGGCTCTATCCGCTCTATGTGTCACACACGGGGTCTGACATGTCTGCGAGGACGGCGCAGCTCATTGTATCGCCCGCTGTTCTCACACACACATCCCCGCCCCTAGCTTTGCTACTTCATAAACAACTCTAGGAATGATGTCCCGGCCACGCCCCTTCCTCCTTCCCCTGGCATTCCCCGCTGCGTGCACGCACTGTCCACGCGCCGCTTCTGCCCAGCCATTGGCTGTCCGCACTGGAAGCATCGCGGCGCCGTCCAATCAGCGCCCTGTGCACGAGGTGAGCACGGAGTTCAGGTCCTGATGCACGTGGAGAGCCAGAGCAGTCAGGGGGCGGGGCCGAGACCAGGCTATATTAGGAAGGGCTTCCGGATGTTTTGAAGCGCTCAGCTCGCAGAGAGACAGAACAGAAGCAACTGTGCTCTGCAGCTTATAGAGTGGCTCCTTTTCCAGAAAGAATTACCAAAACAATCCACAGACACTCCCTGCTCACCAGGGGGGCTGCCAGTGAATTGAATCCCCATTGAAGAGAACATTCCTTTAATTTTTTTTTTTTTGTTCGGGATATCTGAACTTTGAACAACCATGGTGGTCTTCAAGAAGGTCAAGTTCTTCGAGCTGGTCTTCACCGACCCAGAAAAGGTCTACTGTGGAGGGGAGAAGGTGACCGGGAAGGTGATGGTGGAGGTGGCTGAAGTTACCCGGGTGACCAAAGTCAAGCTCCTTGCCTGTGGAGTGGCCAAGGTGGTCTGGTCTTCTGGAGCTCAGAATTGCAAGCAGGAGATGGAGTACCTGAGGGTGGAGGACACCTTGCAGATGGAGGATCAGCCTTCTGGTGAGCACCACAGCTGGGAAAGGGGGATAAAAGGATGTTTGAGGACCATTTGGTCCTGTGTTTTCTAATGTGTGTTAGGGTAGCATGCTGGGACTTGTAGTTCCACTGCATCTGGTGATGTATATCTAATCTAAATTCACACATCAATGGGTTCAATTGAAAGAAATGGATAATGCCTTTACCCACGCTCTTTATCAATGGGTCACGGGTTAAGTAGCTAATGAACCATGGTCCATTTAACACCAACACAAAATAGCAAGCTTCTTTTGTTACAATGAGGAAGTCTCTTTTCTAGCGGATGATCACTCGTTAACTTGTATCATAGTAATGTTGAATGAAAAGAGCATTGTGGTTGATGGTTTTGTGTCTGGTGGAGTGAATCATTTGGTGGTTGAAAAGCCAATGGTAGCTATATTTAGGTTGATCTGATATCAAATGTAGACCTTTTGACCCTTATTCATGTAGCTTCTTTGTTAGCGTTGGGAATGATTATGTTCAAAATACAAGCTAGACTGGGCTTTCTCCAGCAGTGTTCTATTGTATCTTGGGGTTCCTTGTGCTTTGGCTGGTTGCCTTCCCACCTGATGGTACCTTCATAACTCCTGGGTTCCTCAAGGGGGGGGGGTTCCTTGAGCTTTTGGCTCATTGACTAACCATCTGCTGTTGCCTCCATAGTTCTAGGGTCAACGCCACTTCAGTGGCACGACACCAGTGATATTTTATGTCTTTTTTAGGGTGGCATAGTGACCACTGTAAGGAGGAGAGGGTGGCTTTCCAACCATCGACCACCAATGTAAGGGGCACTTTTTTCCCAAGGAATTTGTTTTTAGCAGGGGTTCCTCAAGATCAGACAATTCTTTCAAGGGTTTCTCTAGGGTAAAATAAAATGTTTGGGAGGCTGAGCTTTACCATGACTAAGATAAACGAGAGCCTCCATGGCTAATGCTGGTGGAATGGATCATGTGGGCTTTCTTACCATTGACCACCATGAGAGCCTTCATGGACTATGCTGGTGGAATGAATCATGGGGCTCTTACCCCCACCACTTGACTCCCCTAAGGACTGCAGGGGTTCCCTTAGACTTGAACATTTGTTCAAGGGCAATTAAACAGGTTGAGGTATACAATGACTTAGATAAATAAGAGCCCTTGCAGATGATGCTGGTGGAATGGATAATTTGGCAGTGGGGTATGTTTTTGCTTTTATTATGAATTCCTGTGTACAAGTCAGCATCTTGTGTTAGAAGATAAAGGGATGGCATTGGTAGATCTGGAGTCTTTATGGAGAATAGATGTGGTATCAGTAGCAGGTCCCCAGTGATATCCCCATTTGGCAGCATGAGCCGAGCACCATATAACCTTACTGTATGCGTGAAACTTGATCCAATGACTCTGCTGTGCTAAGCCTGGCAGGCACAGATCACTTACTGCCGAACATTAAGATTATAAGAGACAGAGCTGCAGTGGCCAAATCTTTGTTCAGATCCATGGTCTGGATCAAGACTGGATAAAGCTGCTAAGAACACAATGCCACAAATGAATTGGAACGTGATTATGCTTTGTAGAACCTGTTGGATGGATATTGGTAATCTCTGGTTTTGTGGTTTTACTAAATTAGGTTTTTTTTTTTTTTTTTTTTTTTTTCTTAGATTCTGATGGCTCTGTAATCCTCAGACCTGGCAACCGATACGAGTACAAGTTTGGATTTGAGCTTCCTCAGGGGTAAGTCAAGGTCCAGATCACATAATGAGGCAATTGTTTGTTTGATCAGCTATTTTTTGGTGTTTTTTTTTGGCAACAAATACTTATTTTTTTTATTTTTTTTGCTCCTTTTCCAGGCCTTTGGGCTCAACTTTCAAGGGGAAGTATGGATCTGTGAAATATTGGGTGAAAGCTTTCCTTGAGCGACCATCATTCCCAGCTCTGGAAGTGCAGAAGAAATTCCAAGTGGTTGACTTGGTGGATGTGGGCACTCCAGATTTAACGGTAAGTTCTCTCCCTTATCTACATCAACTTCATATTTTATTATTTTATTTATTTTTTACAACCCTGTTGTAATTCAGTCAGAAGTTCATCAGTAGCCTACCTCCCCCCACTGCCTACCTAGACCACATCTGAATGTAAGTTGCAGCCAGCTTCGGAAAGGGCAAGGTCATAGCTAAACAAGTGTCATTTTAAGTAATGAGCATTACTGATTAACACCAGAAGTCAAAGGGTCACCACAGCTAGCTGAACCGCAACCTTGTTCTAGATTTCACGCTCAGTGGAGCTGAATTGTGACCATAATTTCCCTTTTTTCCTTTCAGTGTCCTATTTCTGGCAAAAAGCACAAGAAGATGACTTGCATGTTCATCCCCGATGGCCATATCACCATGAGTGCCAGCATTAACCGCAAGGGATTCTGCCAAGGTGAGTGTCTCATCAATATATCTATGGGGTTGATTTTATTTAAAACTGGAGTGCAAAGTCCGGTACAACTCTGCATAGAAACCAATCGGCTTTCCGTGTTTTTTTTTTTTGATTAATTGAACAAGCTGAAGTGGATTGGCTACCATGCACAGTTACACCTGATTTTGCGCTCTCCAGGTTTAGTAAATCAACCCATATGTCTTTTTTGTAGTATTGCTTGAAGTCTGGTTGTAAGAATTATTTTATACGTTTTCTAATATTTTTGCCCCTTTTTTTTGTTGTAGGTGATGAGATCTGCATCTCTGCCGACTTTGAGAACACCTGCTCTCGCATCGTGGTCCCAAAAGCAGCCATCATCGCCAAGCACACTTACTTGGCCAATGGTCAGACCAAAGTCTTCACCCAGAAGCTCTGCAGCGTGAGGGGAGGTCACATCATCTCCGGCATGACAGACTCTTGGAGAGGAAAGAGCATCCGTGTACCAAAGATCAAGCCTTCCCTCCTTGGCTGCCACATCCTGAGAGTGGAATATTCTTTACTGGTAAGCCTTTCGTACACCTTATCTACCACTATCTCTGGTCTTCTCAAAACCATCTCTGGTTCTTCTGTTCTAGAATATACAAAACAAAATTCCACCTGTACTAAATTCCTTTTTTACATTCTCAACAGGTTTATGTCAGTGTTCCCGGAGCAAAGAAGGTCATCCTCGACCTGCCCCTTGTGATTGGCACCAGCTCATCTGGTCTCAGCAGCCGCAGCTCAAGCATGGCAAGCCAGGCCAGCTCGGAGATGAGCTGGTTGGATCTGAACATCCCCGGCACTCCAGAAGGTGTGTATTTTAACAGCTGCATGGGGAGGGGGGATTTACTAAAACTGGAGCACTCAGAATCATATGCAGCTATGCATGGTAGCCAATCTGCTTCTAACTGCAGCTTGTTCAATTAAGCTTTTTAAGAAAGAGAAAACGGGAAGCTGATTGGTTTCTATGCAGAGCTGCACCAGATTTTGCGCACTCCAGTTTTAGTAAATGACACCCATTGTCTCAAGTTTCTGTTACTTGTGCATGTTTAAAAATCCCTAAGTATGTATAGTAAGCCTTTTTTTTATCTTGTTTTTGCAGCTCCTCCATGTTATCTTGACATCGTTCGTGAGGACCACAGAATTGAAAGCCCAACAGCTCCTCTGATCGATGAGCTGGACAACATCTGTGACAGTCCCATCTTTATGTATGCTCCAGAGTTCAAGTTCATGCCACCTCCAACCTACACTGAGGTAAGTTCTGAGAGTTTCGGGTTAGAAATGTCTTAACTCATGATTTATCTCAGACAGCAGTATTTTAATCCCAGTGTAATAAATGGCCATGGAAATTAGGAGGGTTGGGTTGTTATATTTTTGGCTCCAGTTTGAAGCCCCTAAATACTATCCTTTAATAAAAATATATTTTTTATTTTATAAAATCATATTATATTGATATACTAAAATAGTATTTATAATATTAAAAATTGTTTGATATATATTTCTCAGAGCGATCACTTACCAATCTATTTCTTTCTCCTCCAGGTTGATGCCAACAAGAATACCAGCGTGCAGTAAACTGAACTTAAACACTTGTTTCTCAATTTCTGAACTTGACGAAAGCACTGTTTAAAAAACAGGTTCCATCTTCTCCCGCGGCCTTCCTTCCGTTTTCGGAAAACCATGTTTTCAAGGGCTGAAATCAATGCAACAGAGTCACTCCGTTGACGAATAGCCACCCAAAGACTGTCGTTCTTCAGGTGTGCCAGCACAATGCAAAAGTCGAAGAGCAAGCTGGCCCTGCCTCAAGCAATCCTCGGGCCTGAGTTTGAGTTGTATAGTGGGAGGGGGGAAGAGGACACTCCAGGCCACTGTTTCTGTATTAGAACGGTGTGACAGTTACCGATTGTACCATCAAACCTTTATGCATAACTTTCGATGACTGTTTTGAAGTCTTTTGTACCTCAGTGATGACTTTTTTTTTTTTTTTTTTTTTATTATAGTACGAGCCTGAGTATTTCAAATCTAAAGAGCAGCAAATAACTTTCTTTTTTGCCATGAGATTATTCTGGTGCCTTTTTTTTTTTTTTTTTTTTTTTTTTTTTTTTTTTTTAATATAACTATAAAGGGAAGTTTAATTGTCAGATAGCATTCCAACTTTAAGCCTTTTTTTTTTTTTTAACCTGCCAAGCTTCTGCTCTCGACGAGGTTACTTAGACTATGACTCCTAAAAGGCGTTTATCTTTAGCCTGTCAGTTTATGCATATCATGGCATGTGCTTAAAATCCTGAGCACCAATCCTTAAAAACATTTCATGATTCTAACAAGCATTTTATTTTGTGTTGTCTTGACAAAGTTCTAGTTTTGTTAGTTTAAAAGCAGTGTTACATTTTTGATTTCTTTTGTAAAGCACTTTTTCTTACGTAGATTTGTGTAAGCTAACACTTCTCTTTTAGAGTCTTTAGGAGGCTCAACCACTACACTTCTGCTTTTTTTTTTTTTTTTTTTTTTTTTTTTTTTTCCCCATTTGTCTGTCTTCCAACTTTGTGCAAACCAGTTCTGCCTTTTTGTAGCACTTCCAGAAGTTTCTGTATTGCCTTCTGTAGCCATAAACTGTGACTATTGGCTTTATGACTGAATGTTCTGAAGGAGGAACGTGTTTTGGGTCTTTGCTCTGGGGCTACAGATAGATCCTCTGTACATGTCACTAGGGCTTGAAAGAACCGACGGGCAACAAACAGGTCCACTTTCAGATCCATGATATGGGTAGCACTTCCAGAAGTTTCTGTATTTACTTCTCTAGCTCTAAACTGTGACCCTTTTTGGTTTCAAGACTGAAGGAGGACCTGGTTTTTGCCCTGAAGCTACAGATGGATCCTCACGCGTCACTAGTGTCTTGTAGGTGCATACAGGCAGGAAAAACAGATCCACCTTCAGTAACGTGAAATGGATAGCACTTCCAGAAGTTTCTATATTGCCTTCTCTAGCTCTAAACTGTGACTCTTGGCTTCAACACAATGTTCTGAAGGAGGAACTGTTGGTTGCCCTGGTGCCTACTGATCACTAGTGCTAAGTAGGCACTCAAACATCTATGGGCCACAAAGGCAGGTCCACCTTCAGATACATGAGATTGATGGCACTTCCAGAAGTTCTGTATTCTTCTCCTAGCTATAAACTGTGACTCTTGGCTGAATGTTCTGAAGGAGGAACTGTTGGTTGCCCTGATTCTTAGTTAATGCTGTGTAGGAGCTCAAACTAGCTTGGGGGCATTGAAAAACAGGACCACCTTCAGATGCATGAAGTAGGTAAACTTCCTGATTATATCAAAGGGCTTTTCTGAACCGTCTGCTGCAGCCTACGAAGCCATGCTACACTTTTTTCCAATGCACTTTGGTTTTGGATCATGTACAGGATGACATGCAAACGCTCCATGGCAAGGCTAGGCAACCGTTCACCCATTTCCTGGAGTTGGCCATGGTGGGCAGTTTCCCTTGCCATGTTGTAGAATATTTTGTGCTATCTCTTGGATTTGGCCATGGTGAGGGTTGCCTTGCCATGTTGTAGAAAACGTTTGCTTCCTGTTCATGACTTCTTGACCAGTACTGTTTCAGTTTGTTCAAGTGTCTGCCTGTTTTCAAGTATTGATAATTCTCTTTTGGGAATGCACTTAACTTTATATATAATTTGTTTTGTACTGTACATTCGCACTGCAACTTTGCATTATTGCTGATCGATTCCTTGGAGAATGTATGCTTGCACCAAGGAGATTATTGTTTTTTTTGGTTTAAAAAAACAAATGTATTTTTTTTTTTGTATATTCTGTTTTCAGAGTTTTATTATATTTTGTACTGTCTCATATTATGGGACCATTTTTTTTCTAAATAAAAGTTGAAAATTATTTAACAGTTTTTCTGGTTTCTTGTCAATGGGAGGTTGGCACTTAAATGAGTGGAACAAGGTTGCACAGCCCCCCCCCGATGAGGTTACTGACACCTTTTGGTGCCTTGCAAAGATTTATGGGAGTAAAGCAATGCTATAAATGAGTGGATTCATCTATTCCCTCCTAAAGCAGACTTGCACTCAACAATTGACTGCTATCTTGATAATTCTGCCATTGAAGCGTATCCAAACCCCAAAACAAGCCATTAATAATAGTGCAGCTTAACAGTCCTCAAATGGTGGCTGCACTAGTTTTTAACCTGGTGATCCTGCCAGAACACATTTTGTGTTTTAGGGTTACAACGACCTTCCTGTATAGAGGAGCAGTGTTGTCACCCTAGGACAGGAAGTGAGTTAGGACTACAGAATACCTTCCCCTTTCCTCATCTCCATAACATTGACTGGAGGGGTGTTCTGTAGTCCACAAGAACATTGCTATTTGAGAGCATGACAGGAGACTGACCGACTCTCAATGGAGCCAGTTCACACATCTCCGGGGCAGCCAAGGGTCCTGTGCGTCTCTGGCTCCATTTCGGGCCTGGAACACACTGATGCACCGGACCCCTGATGCGAGCCACGTCTGCACAGTGTGAACCCAGCCTAAAGGTTTACATTTAATTTCATAAGTGGAGGTCAAATGACAGCTTATATATTTCACCAAGTACTGTTTCCTTTAAAGTCACTCTGCCATGAGAGAATTATGGGGTTGCCTTTGCTTGGCCTGCCAAAATGCTTGTTGCCTGGTTCTATCGCATCGGAACATCTTGAGTCACAAATGCGGAACATGCATGTAGCAAATGAGTTTCAGAATCCCTTCTCTGTACTTGGTGACTCGCAGAATTTAAGAAAATGCATCAACATGACCACATGATGGGTTTCCTATTTAAAGGAAACCTATACAAAAACAGGCCCTGTTGCTAAACTCTTATACCAAAAAAAAAGTCTAGCTATTACAGTATATTACTATCATTTCTGAGTTAATGACCTGGTACAAGTCTGCACATCAGTATTCTTTACTGCACTTGCTTGTTCCAAGTAAGTGACTCTGAAAGCATTGACGCAGGAGACTGCCAGGAAGCTAGCATTTTTTTTCAGGAGGGCAGCCTACATTTTCTCTTATGAGTGTATTTCAGCTTGGCTCTATTCATCCTTTTGAATCAACGTTGCGTTGGGTTACGTAGGGGGTGCCATAGCAAAATAGACATTGGCGATAGAGACTCATTCCTATGTGATTAATGACAGCTGGTCATTATACCTCCAGAATCCTTAGGCCCCTTTCACACAATCGGACCGTTCAGGTCCGCCTGTCAGTTTTGACGGCGGACCTGAACGGGCGATCCATGTTAGTCTATGGAGCGTCGGATGTCAGCGGAGGAATGTCCGCTGACATCCGACCCCGTCCGATCCGCTAAAAGCAGACGGATGGCCCTACGTCCAGGTCCGTCGCTATCGGATCGGGGGAGATCTGACAAACGGACATGCTGTCCGATCCCTCCATAGGCGGCAGCGGCGCCTGACAAGCCCCTCCCCGCTCAGTGAGCAGAGAGGGACCTGTCATCCGCCGGCTCAGCGGAGATCAACGGACAGATCTCCCGCTGAGCCGGCGGACCGAGGCGGGCTCCGTAGAAACGGAGCCCACCTCGTGTGAAAGGGGCCTTACAGATAAATGCAGCCAGCCACTTTGTATTCAATACTGCTACAAGAAAAGAACAGTAAACCTTGTCTGCAAGATTGGACTATCCATTCTGAAACCATGGGCATGAATATGGAGTTGCGCGAGCACCCCCCCTACACGCACACCTTCCTATTCGGCTACAACAGCCGTTACTCTTTTGGGAAGGCTTTCAATAACATTTTTAAATTATCCATTCTGCCAAAAGAACATTTGTGAGGTCAGGTAATGATGTTGAATGAGAAGACCTGGCTCACAATCGGCATTCCATTTCATCCCTAAGGTGTTCAGTAGGGTTGAGGTCAGGGCTCTGTGTAGGCCACTTGAGTTCCTCCACGCCAAACTGGTCAAACTATTTCTTTACAGAGCCATTTATTAAGTCGGGTACTGATTTTGGATAAGACCTGGCTTGCAATTTGTGATCCAATTCATCCCAAAGTAGGGTTGAAGTCAGGGCTCTGTGCAGGACACTTGCGTTCCTCTACACTGAGCTGGCCACCATTTATGGGGTCAGGTGCTGATGTTGGATGAGACGATCTGGCTCACAATCGGTGTTCTAATTCATCCCAAAGGTGATCAGTAGGGTTGAGGTCAGATTTGTTCAGGCCACTTATGTTCCTCCACACCAAACTGGTCAAAGCATATCTTTATGGAGCTGGCCACCATTTCTGAAGTCAGGTACTAATAATGGATGAGAAGACCTCGCTCACAATCGGCATTCAATTTCATCCCAGAGGAGTTCAGTAGGGTTAAAGTCAGGGGTTGTGCAGGGCACTTGAGTTCCTCCACACCAAATTGGTCAAACCAAATCTTTATGAACCTGGCCACCATTTATGAGGTACTACTGTTAGATGAGAAGACCTGGCCTGCAATCGGTGTTCCAGTTCATCGTCAACGTTTTCAGTAGGATTGAGGTTATGGCATTGTGCAGACCACTTGGTTCCCCCACACCAAACTGTTCAAATCATGTCTTTCTGGAGCTGGCCACCATTTATGGGGTCAGGTACTGACTGATGTCAGATCAGAAGACCTGGCTTGCAGTCTGTGTTCCAATTAATTTCAAAGGTGTCCAGTAGGGTTGAGGTAAGCAGTGGCATCACTAGGGTTGGTGTCACCCGGTTCGGTAAAAAATGGTGTCACCCCCCTCCAGCATTAAGCTAGGCTAGTGCATTGATGTGGCTATCCCCCCTTAACCTGCCACAGTGGTTGGAACCGGGATGTGAGGGATCAGGGGATAATTGGAGCCGGGATTGGAGGGGAATGAATGGAGCTAGGATGGGATCTGAGGGGATGGATGGAGCCGGGATGGGATCGGAGGGGGTGGATGGAGCCGGGATGGGATCAGAGGGGGTGGATGGAGGCGGGATGGGATCGGAGGGGTTGATGGAGCCAGGATAGGATCAGAGGGGATGGATGGAGTCGGAATGGTATTAGAGGGGAATGGATGGAGCCGGGATGGGATTGGAGGGGGTGAATGGAGCTGGGATGGGATCGGAGGGGTGGATGGAGCCAGGATAGGATCGGAGGGGATGGATGGAGCTGGGATGGGATCAGAGGGGAATGGATGGAGCCAGGATAGGATCAGAGGGGATGGATGGAGCTGGGTTGGGATCGGAAGGGATAGATGGAGCCGGGATGGGATCGGAGGGGATGGATGGAGCCGGGATAGGATTGGAGGGGATGGATGGAGCCAGGATGGGATCAGTGGGGGTGGATGGAGCCGGGATGGGATCGGAGGGGGTGGATGGAGCTGGGATAGGATCGGAGGGGTGGATAGAGCCAGGATAGGATCAGAGGAGATGGAGCCAGGATGGGATTGGAGGGGATGGATGGAGCCGGGATGAGATCGGAGGAGGTGGATGGAGCCGGGATGGGATCGGAGAGGGTTGATGGAGCCAGAATAGGATCGGAGGGGATGGATGGAGCCAGGATGGGATCAGAGGGGATGGATGGAGCCAGGATGAGATCAGAGGGGATGGATGGAGCCGGGATGGGATCAGAGGTAATGGATGGAGCCGGGATGGGATCAGAGGGGATGGATGGAGCCGGGATGGGATCAGAGGGGATGGATGGAGCCGGGGATGGGATCGGAGGAGGTGGATGGAGCCGGGATGGGATCGGAGGGGGTTGATGGAGCCAGAATAGGATCAGAGGGGATGGATGGAGCCAGGATGGGATCAGAGGGGATGGATGGGATCGGAGGAGGTGGATGGAGCTGGGATGGGATTAGAGGATATGTACTAGGGGGTGCTTTGGGAAGGAAGAGGAATTGTGCTGGGGGGTCAAACTTCAAATCTGCCCCCTCCTACTTCTAGCACGAGTTCTAACCCAAATCAAAGCCCCCTAGCACATATCCTCTAACCCCCACCCCCTCCCTAAAATCACTCCTAGCAGCATAGATGTTACCTGTCAATTCCCCACCTCCCAATCGCCATGTTCCCCTCCCCTGCAATATTCCTGTTACTTCACTTACAGTACCTTAGCGCCGGGCAGATGCTGTAGAGCAGTGTCCCTCCTCCTCCTCCTCCCGGTCTGTGTACTTGTAAGGAGGAGGAGGCGGCGGCTATAGTCCAGTCTGCAGTGAATGTTATGGAGCCAGCGGGGAGAGATGACTGTAGCGTGCGGGACGGTGGGATCCCAGGCACCTTGTCTCTGCCTCACGCCCTCTGGCTCCTCCCCCACTCTAACTGCACATCGCGTGCAGCTGAAGAGGTTCCAGAAGAGTGGGAGGGAGCCGCGCGGTACCGGTACTTGCCTGAGCCTGGTGTCACCCTCTGCAGGGTGGCACCCGGGTGCGGACCGCACCCCCCGCACCCCCCTAGCAACGCCTCTGGAGGTAAGGGCTCTGTGCTGGCCACTTGAGTTTCTCCACGCCAAGCTCATCAAACCGTGTCTTTATGGAGCTGGCTTTGTGCACCTGGGTAGTCATATGGGAACCGAAAATGTCCTATACCAAACTGTTACAAGGTTGGAACTTGGAGGTACATCATTGTTTAAAATGTCTTTCTCTTTGCTGTACTTTTCACAGTACCTTCACTGGAAACATTGGAACTCGATCACTGAGGGATGATGAGGTATGTCCACATATTTGGCTATATAGTATATCAATTCTGGTTGGACTTGGCTTTATCTCCTTCATGAGGCCTTATTTAAAGGAACTTTCATCTTAATTCCAGCAACCAGCCAGATTGAGTCTAATTTGCCATTGTGTTTGTATTGCATTTGGCAACCAATCATATTTCTGTTTCTTCTCCCATTGATATTTGCAAGGTGCCTTGTGAACAAAATTCTGAGAGTGGATATATTAGAATGTTCTTGAATACAAATCGACATAGATCCTGTTTACAGAGGTTTGATTCTCCGGAAAACGTAATACTTTGGTTTTTAACAGATGCTGGAAACTTAATCCCTTTCTATTTCTTCTCTCTCATAGATTCTGTTGGTAAAACCTCTGTGCTAAGTCTGCACACCTGCTGCTGCCATTATGCATTCTTTTATATTTTATATTAAGGAGGATTATTCAGGAGGAACCGGAACACAATCTTGTTGGCAAGAATACTTAAACTCTAAGGATGGACAGAAACAGGGTCAGAAATGGACATCTTATGCCGCGTACACACGAGCGGACTTTACGGCAGACTTTGCCCGGCGGACTTTTCGACGTACTTTACGACGGACTTTCTGAATGAACGGACTTGCCTACACACAATCCACCAAAGTCCGTCGAATTCGTACGTGATGACGTACGACCGGACTAAAACAAGGAAGTTCATAGCCAGTAGCCAATAGCTGCCCTAGCGTGGCTTTTTGTCCGTCGAACTAGCATACAGACGGCGGACTTTTCGACCGGACTCGATTTCGACGGATTAATTTAAAACATGTTTCAAATCTAAGTCCGTCCAACTTTTGAGAAAACAAAGTCCGCTGGAGCCCACACACATCGAATTGTCCGACGAAATCCCGTCCGCCAGGCAAAGTCTGCCGTAAAGTCCGCTCGTGTGTACGCGGCATTAGTGTTGGAGTATTCAAAACATATCAAAATTGAGGGTCTGACACAAGCCACAATTGCACACTTAAGGGTAATATGCCACATTTGGGTGTAATGACCCTTAAATGCTCATACTTTTTTATATTTTCCTTAAGTTTTGTGCATCCTGAAAAATTTGATCCAAATTCAGGCATATTTAATCAATAGATCTAGAATAACAGATATATGCCATGTAAAAGTAATCAGCACTACGCTCATAAAAGGCTATTACCGGTGACAACGGTAGTTTAAATAAAGAACTTTTCAATGTCTTTTTAAGAGGTTCATGTTTGAGTTTCCATGTCCACGTGAAGGTGTCATTGGCTATTAGAGTAAAGCTGTAAGTGTAGCCATTAGAGCAGAGAGCTGGAGCCTACTATATAGCAATATTGTCCTCATTTAAAATAGGTAACCAAGCAAATGCCAAGAGCAGCCTTTTATTGTGGGTCTTTGTCCGGTGGAGCAGAACAAATGTTGATGGGGAGCAAATATTTACCTTAGATACATCAGGGGTTTTTAAATAGTTCTATCTTCACGCATCCATTAGGTCTGTTATCTTAATATGGTTAGGTCTGGATCCAAGGGCAGAGCTGGATCATCCACAATGCAACCTAAGCAGGAGCCTAGGGACCCATGAATGGTAACCCAACTACAAAACCCATGCTCCTGCAGGGTTGGGGCATAGCTCAACTGGTCAAAGCTCTCTTTCTGCCTTTCACATCACAAGAGAGGATGGTGTCTGATAGGGCAATTACAGCATAGACCAGTGATTCTCAACCAGGGTTCCTCCAAAGGTTGCTAGGGGTTCCTTCGCCATTGGGCAATTTCTGCCTCTCAGATAAGTTCCCACTGACACCATTGATCTTTTTAGCTATCTGTAAGGAGGTCATTCTTCCCAATGACCACAAGTGTAAGGACCATTCTTCCCACTGACCATCACACTATTGTATCACGAGCTGTAGATTTCTAATTTTTAGCAGGGGTTCCCCGAGACCGGAGAACTATTTCAAGGGTTCCTCTGTGTTGAGAAAGGCTGGCATAGACAATACAAATGGGGCGGATTCTCTATGCCTATTGCATTCTGTTAACTGTCAATCAAATTGATTGGGGGGGCAAAGCTACTACAGCTGTCTGGGACCCCATTTGGTCCTTAGCCATCTATGCCTAATACTAGCTGTAAACACAAGTTTTCTAATATATTCTTATCCGTACTAAAGCTGGCTATATGCTAGTAGAAATTCATTCTAAATTTTCAATTTTTTAAATATTAGTGGTGTTAAATTGACAACTGTTTACAGTGCTAAAAAAATTCAAAGGAGCAGGGTGAAACATTTTTCTTGAACAAATTAATTTCTGGTTCAGTGGTTTGTATTGTGAATTTATTTATGGTTTTATTTTATTTTTTTAAATCAAGTAATTTTTTATTTGTATAAAAATAAATGAACAAAAACATTTTTGTACATCCTTCACTTACTCTTTTAACCTACCACCCCAACATTTTACATAATACCTTTATTTATATAATGCACTACCAATCATTTTTCAAAAACCCTATCAAAAATAATATTTTTTTATTTTTTTTTATTCACTATACATAATTCCAAAAGGCAGAAAAGAGAGAGAAAAAAAAAAATAATTTCCTGGAATCCACGAGAGAGGAGGGCCTCTTATCCTTAATTCTACATCGCACCCTTCCCTTAGAGCCCTTGCACACTGGGGCGGGGGGCGGCGTCGGCGGTAAAACGCCGCTATTATTAGCGGCGTTTTACCGCCGGTATGCGGCCGCTAGCGGGGCGGTTTTACCCCCCGCTAGCGGCCGAGAAGGGGTTAAATACCACCGCAAAGCGCCTCTGCAGAGGCGCATTGCCGGCGGTATAGCCGCGCCGTCCCATTGATTTCAATGGGCAGGAGCGGTAAAGGAGCGGTATACACACCTTCACCGCTCCGAAGTTGCGGCTAGCAGGACTTTTTTTACCGTCCTGCCAGCGCATCGCTCCAGTGTGCAAGCCCTCGGGGCTTTCACACTGGAATGCAAGGAGCGGCACTTTCGGGTCGGTTTGCAGGCGCTATTATTAGCGCAATAGCGCCTGCAAACCGCCCCAGTGTGCAAGGGCTCTTATCTGCTAATCCAGCATTCCCATATTTTTTTAAACATTTTGGCATTTCCCCTTTCATTATACACAAATCTTGCCTTTCTTATTGTTTTATTAACCTCATCCTCCCATTCTACGCGAGTTGGTGGATTTAACGCCAGCCACCTACTTGCTATCAATTTCCGTGCAAGGAAAAGACATCGAACTATTGCTGTTTGTCTCCCCCACATGGTATTGGGAATTTCAAGTATGCAAATCATAACAACTGTTAGGCCCATGCAAGGGCAATTACATCAAATGATAACCACTCATAAACAAGGAAATTAGGATAACAAATCAGTGGAAACTGTCAAGAGACCAGCAGTACAGATAGGTACCAAAGGTAGGTAATTAACAGTATACTGGAATGCCTTGAGAGGGTTGAGTACTCAGAATCAATTAGGAAGTGGGATTTAGGTGGAAGGAAGGAAAGAAAGGAGAAAAAAGGGTAAGTATGGGGTTGCAGATCACAATATATAAAAACGCGGTTTAACATGATATATCAAAATATATATATCAGGTTAAACCGCAGTTTGTTCCTTTTACTTCATTGAGGGCAAGGACACTTTGGGCCCTATGCCCACTTCCCTTTTATTTTGACTGGTTCTCCTGTCTTGATAAGGAACTCCACCTAATTAGGTGAGTTGGTAACCTGCCACCAGAATTGACAAACGATATTGGTCATCAGGACCCTGCCAATTGCGTATATATATATATAATATATATATATATTTTAAGTATGGAGGGGTGGGGAGGAGGTCCCTACGAACTCGGGTCACTGTCCAAAAAGGAGGCTAAAGGTAGGATAGGCTTGCCGGGTTTAAAGAGGGTAGGGCATAGTCAAGAATACAAGAAGGTTTCTCGGTAATTATCACATGAGTCATACGAGCCTCGAATTCCTGGAGAGAAACCAAAGGCTTCTTCCATGCCTTAGCTATTGTTTGCGTGGCGGATAAGACGAGGTACACGACCAGTCTTTGTTGGTGTACAGAGAGACCTGGGATTGGATAATGAAGCAGAGGATACTTAGCATCCCTGGGGACAACTAGATGGAACAGGGTTTGAAGGAGTCCAAAAATTCTTGAGCAAAAGGCAATACATTTTAGGCAGGACCACCTGGTATGCAGTACATTGCCTCAGTGACCACAGCCTCAGAGGCATCTGTCAGAGTAGTTGGGATTAGCTAGGGCGATCCGAGCCGGGACCCAAGAAGAACTTTATAGGCCGATTAAACAAATGAATTTCTAAAAGTGTATGTTGTTTTAGTTCGGTAAAGTTTATTCATTCCAAAATCAAATGTTAAAAGCAAGCAAAATTTTTGAAGGACTTTTGAAGAACATTCGTCAAGCCATCAAACGTACTTAGAAATTTGATTACATTTTTTATACAAATGTTTGTTCAAAAATCTACTAATGTATGGCCAGCTTAACAGAATGAAGGAATCTCCCCTGCTGGGCTTATGTATTTAGTAGCCGGTAAGTCTTACGGCTGCTGAATACCTAAACAGTGACTGCTTTTGATTGGATACAGTCTGTTGACAAGTCAAGTCAGATTGAAATTTGAGCCACGTATGGCCAATAGGAACAAATAACATTATGGTCTGCATAGGCTGGATCAGAATTCAGAGGGGTAAATATTAAAATATATTCAAACCCAAGAACAAAGAGAAAAAATATTGAAGCCTGACAGTTCTTAGGTGTGGTGGCTTCATACATTTTTCTATCTATCTCTCGAGGAATCCATTGGTGAGACCTCTGTGTTGAGTTCCCAAGTGGGGAACTCCTGGGAAGCCTTCATTATGAGAGGTTCTTAATCTTATGGGGCGTACACACGGTCGGACTTTTCGTCTACAAAAGTCCAACGGACGCTGACGGACTAAAGCTGGCTGGAAATCCGATCGTGTGTGGGCTTCTCCGGACTTTCAACTGACTTTTTCTGCCTCAAATCCGACGGACTTTAGATTTGAAACATGCTTCAAATCTTTCCGTCAAACTCGAGTCCGGTCGAAAAATCCGCTCGTCTGTATGCTAGTCCGACGGACAAAAAGCCACGCTAGGGCAGCTATTGGCTACTGGCTATGAACTTCCTTATTTTAGTCCGGTGTACGTCATCACGTACGAATTCGACGGACTTTTGTGTGATCGTGTGTAGGCAAGTCTGTTCGTTAGAAAGTCCGCCGCAAGTCCGTCGAAAGTCCGCCAAAAGTCCGTCGAAAGTCTGTTGGACAGGATGTCGGACTTTTGTAGCTGAAAAGTCCGACCGTGTGTACGCGGCTTTACTGTTGGATTTTTTTTATGTTTTATATTAGAGAGGACTTACCAGGATGAGGAAATTCGAAGAAGCAAGAAGATTTTTATCAAATTAATGAATTCTTGGTTTTTGTTCTGTAAAGTCCTTTCATTCAAATATCTAATGTTAAAAGCAAACACAATTTTTGGAGGACTTTTGAAAAACAATCTTCAATCCCTTGAATTTATTGAAAATTTTCATACACATTTTTCAAAATTTGAGCCGTGTTTGGCAAGTTTAGCAGAATACCTTTACAGTATGACCTCTATAGGCTGGATCAGTTTTTACAGGGGCACCAGGCTCCTTTGACAAAAGTTGCTTAAAAGTTGAGCTGGGTGGTGCCAACGAGGCCGCAGCTTGAATTTTGGTCAAGTCTGCTCAAAATTGGAGCCAAGCATGACCAGCTTATAGGAATAACTTTATGGGCTTTATAGGTTGAATAAGACTACATAGGGGTAAATATTAAACTGTATCTAAACCCAAGAAGAAAAATATAACATCTTGAAGGCTACCAGTCCTTAGATGCAGTGGCTCCATTTGTTTTCTTTTTTCAGGGTTTTTTTTTTTCACTCCTGTCCTAGGCCACTCACTGTACTGTATCTATAGAAGAGCAGCGTCCTCAACGTAGGCTGGTTGTTCCTGCTTTGGTCTACGCAGCATCTCCTACATCCTCATCTACATAGCATAAGGGAAGGAGTTCTATAGTTCACAGAGGGAATCTACATAGGTCTGATAACCCTGGTTGAGATTTCAATGCAGCATAGGCTGTCTGGATTTCTGGCAGGATCAACAGGTATTTTTCAGTACTTATCAAACATGTTTAATAAAACACTTTTAATTGTATATTAAAGAGACCAAATAGGAGCAAATAAGAGAAGTTGATTGTTGGGGTTCACATATACTTTAATTCCATTATAGAACAGTATAACTTCATTATATTCTTGGTTTCATGACACCAGCATAATGCAACATTAATTCGGCATGACCGTTTACGCCTTCAGACACGGCTGTAAGGTTCTTCTTAACTTGTAAACATGTTTTTCCCTGAATGGAGTCAGCCGTGTTCTTTTCTATTGTGTCGGAAAGGCTTGGCTGTGTTCCAGACGGTATCACACCACAAAGATAAACTGTACCTTTTATGAGTCAATCAGCAAGTAACTCCTGCTGGGCCTCCCAGCCATTCAGCTGTATGGCTCATTGCACAAGACTCTCGTACTGTAGATCGGTTAAAACTTGATTTCCAGTACGTGTGAAAGTGGATTACAGTAAGATGAAAGTGATATAATCTAAATGCATAATTAAAAAGTACCACATAAAGAGCTTAACATATACACCATAAATACCGGTGGGTTTTAAAGCTGCACTCCGGGCACAAAAATCTCCATTTAAATATGTTCCTCAATAGCCACAAAGGAAATAAATCCACTTTGTGTGCACCAAATGTCTGCAAACCCAGATATTACCTTGTAAATGTAGCTGTGACATCATCACTATACAGTCTGTGCAGACAGCAGAGCTGTGGGAGGGTTCCAGAAGGCCCCAACAACTACAGGCTGCCTGTAGAGAACTCCAGGAGGGCAAGGAGACAAGACTAGAAGAGAGACCTTTAAACCAAAATTTGCTCTCATTACCATATGACATATATGTCAAACCCAAGGGCCACGGGCCAAACCATGTGGCCCTCGCACCCAGTTTTGCAGCCAGAACATGTCAGAACACCATTCCACTAACCTCCAGGTCTTGCCCTCCACTCCCGCTTCCTACTGTCACTTCTGTGTTTACAAGGAACAGCTCTGCTTTCAGTAGGTCCCAGATCGAACAGATCCCTGCACACACTCATGGCAGGGCACGGTGGGGACAGATCTCCAGAGAGAGAGAGAATGATCTCCCTGCAAGACTAGGTAGAGCCGCCTAAACAAGGAGATACTAGAGCCAGGCCAAGTATGAGACAGTAGAGATGTGAGGAAGTTTTAGGGAGGCGGGGAGGGGGAGAGTCTGTACATAACGCACTCCTGAATTCAGCACTCTGTACATAGCGTAATCCTGAAATCTGCCGTCTGTATGTAGCGCACTGCTGAACTCTGTATGTAGCGTAATCCTGAACTCTGCACTCTGTACGTAATATAATCCTGAACTCTGCACTCCGTGCGTAACATAATCCTTAACGCTGCACTCTGTAGACAGCACACCCCTGAATTCTGCACTCTGTACACAGCACACCCCTGAATTCTGCACTCTGTATGTAATGCACTCCTGAACTCTGCACTCTGTACGTAATGAATTTCTAAACTCTACACGTAATGCACTCCTGCACTCTGTATGTAACGCACTCCTGAATTCTGCACTCTGTACATAGCACAGTGCTGAACTCTGCAGTCTGTACGTAGCATAATCCTGAACTCTGCATTCTGTACATAGCACACTCCTGAACTCTGCACTCTGTACATAATATAATCCTGAACTCTGCACTCCGTACATAAAGTAATCCTGAACTCTGCACTCTGTATGTAGCGCACTCCTGAATTCTGCACTCTGTGTGTAATGCACTCCTAAACTCTGCACTCTGTATGTAACGCACTCCTGATTTCTGCACTCTGTACATAGCACAGTGCTGAACTCTGCAGTCTGTATTTAGCATAATCCTGAACTCTGCACTCTCTACATAGCACACTCCTGAATTCTGCACTCTGTACGTAATGCATCCCTAAACTCTGCACTCTGGACATAACGCACTCCGGAATTGTGCACTCTACGTAACACAGTGCTGAACTCTGCAGTGTGTACATAGCGTAATCCTGAACTCTGCACTCTGTACGTAACGCACTCCTGAACTCTGCACTCTGTACGTAACGTATTCCTGTACTCTACACTCTGTACATAGCGTACTCCTGAACTCTGCACTCTGTATGTAGACCCCTGTCCTATGAGATCGAAAAATATCAGCGTCGGATTTTACCAGTCACATGCAAAATGCTACCACACCGGTACCCTTGTGCTGATTCTAACTATTCCATATGTATAATTTGTGAGAAGAAACCACAGTGCCCAGAGTACACCCTCAAAAACAGTGAAGGACATATAAAATTTGTATAATGAAGACCTGGTGGGTCTTTAATCCAGAAATCCTATACTGCAAGGCAACAGTGCTAACCAGTTATCTAGGAAAAAAACTGGATCTTTTCAGTTCTGTTTCCATCTAAAAGCCGCTTGGTCCCAGGCAACATATCCCAGGGTCTAAATGTGTGCTAAAAGTTACTTAGAGCAGTAAGTGACCTAACCTGACTCATCCTGGACTGAGAATGAAATTCCCAACATTGCCAGAGCTGGGTCTCCTTTCACGACCAGAGGGCTGGCAGCACAGTGGAAAATGCCATTGTCCCTCTGCATGCTGCCTGCAGGAGCTCTTCTCTATTCCTCCCTGACACTCTCTGAATAATGAGCTGGAGGAACAAAGTCATGTCTGTCTGTGCACCACTATATAAGGACAAGAGCGGCTCGCGATGACGAATGCGTTTATGGTCCGGCTTTCTGATCGCAGAATGCAGGCTTGATGTATCGGAGCCACGCCACAGAAGCGCAGGAGTGGAGACACAGTTAGACATTAGACTAGGGTTGAGAAAAAGGCTTTTTCAGTTGAGTTATTATTATATTTTTACGATTTTTTAAATTTGGTTTAGGGGTCTTCAAACTTTTCAGTATGAGGGCCACATTGTCCATTTTATAGAGAGTCCCCCTTTATATCCAGGAATGCCTATCAGAGTCCCCCCTTACATCTAGGAGAGCCCATTAGAGTCCTCCTTTACATCCAGGAGAGCCCATCGGAGTCCTCCCTTACATCCAGGAGAGCCCATCGGAGTCCTCCCTTACATCCAGGAGAGCCCATCGGAGTCCTCCCTTAAATCCAGGAGAACCCATCAGAGTCCTCCCTTACATCCAGGAGAGCCCATCGGAGTCTTCCCCTACATCCAGGAATGCCTATCGGAGTCCTCCCCTTACATCTAGGAGAGTCCATCAGAGTCTTCCCTTATATTCTAGAGTGCCCATAAGGGTCCTTCCTGACATCCAGGAGAGCCCATTAGAGTCTTCCCTCACATTTAGGAATGCCCAAAGGAGCCCCCCCTTACTTCCAGGAGTGCCCATCAGAGTCCCCCCTTACATCCAAGAGATCCCATCAGAGTCTTCCCTTACATTCAGGAATGCCCATAAGAGCCCCGCCCCTTACCTCCAGAAGTGCCCATCAGCGTCCCCCCTTATATCCAAGAGATCCCATCAGAGTCATCCCTTACATCCAGGAGTGCCAAAAAGGGTCTTCCATTACATTCGGGAGAGCCAATCAGAGTCCTCCCTTACATCCAGGAGTGCCCATCAGAACCCCCCCCCCCCCTTACATCCTGGAGTGCCCATCAGAACCCCCCCCCTTACATCCAGGAGTGCCCATAAGGGTCTTCCCCTACATCTAGGAATGCCTATCAGAGTCCTCCCCTTACATCCAGAAGAGCCCATCAGAGTCATCCCTCACATCCAGGAGTGCCAAAAAGGGTCTTCCATTACATTCAGGAGAGCCAATCAGAGTCCTCCCTTACATCCAGGTGTGCCCATCAGAACCCCCCGCCCTACATCCAGGAGAGCCCATAAGAGTCCTCGCTTACATCCAGGAGAACCCATCAAAGTCTACCCTTACATCCAGCAGTGCCCATAAGGGTCCTCCCTTTAATCCAGGAGGGCCCTTCAGAATCCCCCCTTACATCCAGGAGAGCCCATCGGAGTCCTCCCTTACATCCAAAAGTACCCATAATGGCCCTCACTTACCTGCAGGAATGCCCATCAGAGTCCCCCTTACAGCCATAAGTGCCCATCAGAGTCCCCCTTATACCAGGAGTGCCCACCAGAATCACACCTTAGATCCAGGAGTGGCCATCAGGGGAACTGGGGTAGGATCATGGCTGGTCAGCTGTCTGGCAGTGTATGCACCGGTCTCCATTTTACAATACACAGACCACTGTAAATCAGCCAGTATATTTTTAATGAACAGTTGTGGACCAGATAACATCTTGTAGTAGGCCGGACATGGCCCATAAGCCATGGTTTGGAGACCCCCGATTTATGCAATTGTATACAAAATAATCACCTGACCGCTGTTCTATCCATTCTCCCAGCACAGATTTATTCTTATAACAATCACACGAGCCCTGATGAAGTGGGATGGTGAGCTGCTGAAACGTGTTACATTCTAACCTTTGCATCAGATTTGATGAATAAACTCATACTGAAGAAGAAATCCCCCCTTGCAGTGACACTAGACGATATCCTTATTCTCCAAAAATAATCCATACACATCCACTACTTAAAGCGGAGTTCCACCCAAAAGTGGAACTTCCGTCTTAAGCACTCCTCGCCCCCTTACATGCCCCATTTGGCATGTCATTTTTTTAGGGGGTAAGTGGGTACCTGGTTTTGACAGGTACTTCCTGTCTCACTTTCTCCTTTCGTCACTTGGCCGCCTAGGTGACTCCTCCTCTCCCCCCTTAGGTGGCCCCTCCCTCTCTGCAATCTTCTGGGACACGTCACAGATCCCAGAAGATTTCCTGGCCACTAGGAGAGCGCAGAGCGACTCGCCCATGAGCAGTGCGCGACCGGCCGTGAAGCCACAAGCTGTCGCTGCCGGGCGCCCACAGTTGCAATGACGGCGCAGCGAAGAGGGGCGAGGCTTTGAGTGCCCGCATCGCTGGACCGTGGGACAGGTGAGTGTCTGTTTATTAAAAGTCAGCAGCTACACTTTTTGTAGCTGCTGACTTTTGATAAACTGATAAAAGAGTAGAACTCCGCTTTAATGGACCTTATGGTCTTAAGACAACCTCTGTGAGCTCCCAAACCTCTTCTATTCCCCCCTCACACACAGGTTAAAATGGCAATTAAAGGTTCATTTCCCACATTTGTGGCCTTTTAAATCACACTTAGTGTCTGTGTATAAATAATGAGTTTTTTAGCTCTCACGTGGATGCACTAAGCAGGCTAAACACTGAGCCATGAGGAGGTAGAAAAGGACAGTCAAAAGACCTGCGTAACAAGGTAATGAAACTTTACAAAGATGGAAAAGGATATAAAAAGATATCCAAAGCCTTGAACATGCCAGTCAGTACTGTTCAATCGTTTAATAGGAAGTGGAAAATTTGGGATCTCTTTATACACAGACACTAATTGTGATTTAAAAAGCTACAAATGTGGGAAATTAACCTTTAATTGCCATTTTAACCACTTCCGGACCGCCCACCCTCGTTATACGTCGGTACTTTGAAGAGGTATATCTTTGTTATGGCAGCAGCTAGCTACCATAACCCCGGTATCCTCTTCTTCAGCGGGCGGTCCGCTTCAATATAAAAGTGGTCTCTGCGGCGGATTCGCCACGAGATCACTTTTATCGGCAGCGGGAGAGGGCCCCCCTCCTGCCACGCTCCGGTGCCCTCCGCCGCTTACCGGAAACGTCGGTAGCGGCGGAGGCGATCGGATCTTCTCCCTAGCCTGACATGAAGACGAGTGAGGGGAAGATGGCCCCCACCCGTCTCCATATCATTGCAGGGTGGAAGCGACGGTAAAACGTCACTTCCGCCCATAGCTCATAAAGGGCCATTTTTTATTTTTTTTTGCATTTTAGTGTAAATATGAGATCTGGGGTCTTTTTGACCCCAGATCTCATATTTTTTCTATTACAAGGGATGTTTACATTCCTTGTAATAGTAATGAAAGTGACACCATTTTAAAAAAAAAGAACAGTGTAAAAATAAATAAAAGGTAAAATAAATAAGAATTTTTTTTTTTTTTTTAAACGCGCCCCTTCCTGCTGAGCTCACGTGCAGAAGCGAATGCATATGAAAACGGTGTTCAAACCACACATGTGAGGTATCTTCGCGATCGGTAGAGCGAGAGCAATAATTCTAGCACTACACCTCCTCTGTAACTCAAATGCAACCTGTAGAATTTTTTTAAACGTCACCTATGGAGATTTTTAAGGGTGAAAGTTTGTCGCCATACCACGAGCGGGGCGCAATTTTGAAGCGTGACATGTTGGGTATCAATTTACTCGGCGTAACATTATCTTTCACAATATAAAAAAAATAATTGGGCTAAATTTACGGCTGTGTTATTTTTTTAATTAAAAAAAGTGGATTTTTTCCAAAAAAAAAGTGCGCTTGTAAAACTGCTGCACGAATACGGTGTGACAGAAAGTATTGCAATGACCGCCATTTTATTCTCTAGGGTGTTAGAAAAAAATATATATAATGTTCGGGGGTTCTAAGTAATTTTCAGCAAAAAAAAAATGTTTTTAACTTGTAAACAACAAATCTCAGAATGATTCTCGGTCCTTAAGTGGTTGACCTGTCTGTACCAAGGCCAAACATTGCAGGGTATGTCAACTTTTTATCAGGGCCATTTGGGTGATTTCTGTTATCATTATGATTTAAAAAAAAGAAAGAAGGACGGCGCCCTCTAAGTGCAGCATGTATGTTAAAAATATTTATTACAATAGATAAAAACACTCACATTTGAGTTGCTAAAAACCAGCATGTAAAGTAGTTTCATCCGCGTGCTCTCGGGGGATGTAGGTGTCACGGGCCAGTGGGGGGGTTCCTGGGATGTGAGTCCTGTGACCTGGGTCCTGGTAGCTGTTCCGGTGGTCCCGAGGGTCCTCAGAGCCTCCGGGCGGCCAGGATGTCGGTCATGGATCCTCCGTGGAGCGCCGTGCTGACCTGCGTCTTCACTTCCGGGAGCGGGGTGAGGCAGGCGGTGCTTCGCGTTCGGAGCATGCATGCTCCTTCATCAGGCTATGCTGGTGCTCCAACATTTCCCTGTTCTGCCTTGTGACATGACAGAGATCACTGCTCCCTGTCATCGAGAGCAGTGATCACTGTCATGTGTATAGTAGCCCATCCCCCTCCCCCACAGTTAGAATCACTCCCTAGGACACACTTAACCCCTTCGTCGCCCCCTAGTGTTTAACCCCTTCCCTGCCACTGTCATTTACACAGTAATCAGTGCATTTTTATAGCACTGATCGCTGTATAAATGACAAGGGTCCCAAAATAGTGTCAAAAGTGTCCGATGTGTCCGCCGTAATGTCGCAGTCCCAATAAAAATCGCAGATCGCCATTAGTTATAAAAAAAAAAAAAAAAAAGAATAATAAAAATGCCATAAACTATCCCCTATTTTGTAGACGCTATAACTTTTGCGCAAACCAATCAATCTACGCTTATTGCGATTTTTTTTTTACCAAAAATATGTAGAAGAATACATATTGGCCCAAACTGAGGAAAAAGATTAGTTTTTTTATATATTTTTGGGGATATTTATTATAGCAAAAAGTAAAAAAATATTGTGTCTTTTTTTCAAAATTGTCGCTCTTTTTTTGTTTATAGCGCAAAAAATAAAAACTGCAGAGGTGATCAAATACCACCAAAAGAAAGCTCTATTTGTGGGGAAAAAAGAGACGTCAATTTTTTTCCGGGTGCAACGTCGCACGACCGCGCAATTGTCAGTTAAAGCGACGCAGTGGCGAATCGCAAAAAGTGCTCTGGTCAGGAAGGAGGCAAATCCTTCCGGGGCTGAAGCGGTTAATCCTACTTTTAAGGCATGCTAAAGTAAACTATTGTGTTTCATTTTAGCGTGCCTTAAGTGCAGCTTGATGATTTAGTCTTCTATGAGATTTTAGCAGCAGGATTTACGGATGCACAGTGTGCCCGCCGTGCAGTATGCCACCCTATACATAAGATAGGCATTCTGTGCATCTGCTTCCAAAATTGTAGTATAAATGAGGGTGGGAATGAAGAGCAATGAGGAGCTTGCACTCTATTCTTTTGCCCAGTATCAATATAGCCTCGTATGATCCAGAAACACTTGCTGTTGTCATTCTCTCTGCCCCCCCCCCCCCCCCCCCAGGCCTGTTATTCTAAGCTGACATTGGTCGGCGCCCCTACCCTTCTTCAGGGTGGGGGAGGGTAGAGAGGGGGGGGGGACAGGTGTATTTTGGAAGCAGAAAAACAAGTATATTTGAAGGCGTCCGCTCAGCAGGATTGGAGCGGGGATCTCTGGGAAGCTGTTTACACGCTCAGCTTGCCCGCAGCTGTCCCGGGAATCCAGAGCCTCCAGGAAAAGGATCGCAGAGGGAGCAGAAATTCTCAGAACCTGTTTACAACACTGAAAGGAGAGCCGGGCTCATCGCCCTACATGGAGCGGCCGGCCGCCCTCCCGGCCTTCGCTGACACCTGCTTTTATAATAGAAGGCAGATTGTGGAGGGCGCAAAGCAAGGGGGGGGGACGCGTATAAATAACCAAAACCATAACAATAACAACCACCCAACTGCACGTGCGGCCAGACATAGGCGGCTCAGGCGTCACGCACACCGCAGCTCAAAAACGCAATTTGACGCCTTTTTTTTTTTTTCTGTTTCTAAACGCCACTCCTTGGCAGCCTACTGTCCATACACACATAGGCATTTACAGGAGTTTCAAGGAAAAAAAAAAAAAAACATCACTTTCTAAAGAGGAACGTTTGGGCTGAAAAAAAAAAAAACGCGCAAACGTGTTAATACATTCTAATAGCCAGAATGAATGAATATTCTGTCCAATGGAATGCATTAACGCCAAACAATGCGAACGCACATAAACAAACATGAAGATTTTACTGGGTTTTTTTTGCATGCCCATTCGCACGTTTGGCGTTATTGCATCCTATTGGGCAGAATATACATTTTTCTACTGTAAGGGGAAAAGACATCTTAAAGAATACAGTATGCACGTGGCCTTACGCGTTCGCGAGAGGAGCGCTTTGGCCGAAAAATACGCAAAACGCGCCCAAATGCTTGTAAATGGACCTAAGCGCTAGACGCGTTTGGCATTTGAGTGCTCGTTCATTTTAGTGGTCAGAATTAATAAATATTCTGGCCAATTAAATGAAAAAATGCCCAAGCGCTTATCACGCCCAGACGCCCCTAAATGCGTCTGCAAAAAAAAAAAAAAAAAAGGCATGTTTATGAAGCCGCTTTTTCTCCTGCAAGGAGAAAAATGTTTAGAAGAGCTCGGGAAACATCCAATGTGCATGGGGCCTTACCCTTCCCCAGTCGTAGGGATCGGGGCAACATTTTAACCGCTTCAGCCGCGGAAGATTTTACCCCCTTCCTGACCAGAGCACTTTTTGCGATGCGTCGCTTTAACTGACAGTTGCGCGTTCGTACGACGTGGCCCCCAAACAAAATTGACGTCTTTTTTTTCCCACAAATAGAGCTTTCTTTTGGTGGTATTTGATCGCCTCTGCGGTTTTTATTTTTTGCGCTATAAACAAAAAAAGGCCGACAATTTTGAAAAAAAAGCAATATTTTTTACTTTTTGCTATAATAACTATCCCCCAAAAATATATAAAAAAAAATAATTTTTTTCTCAGTTTAGGCCAATATGTATTCTTCTACATACTTTTGGTAAAAAAAATCACAATAAGCGTATATTGATTGGTTTGCGCAAAAGTTATAGCGTCTACAAAATAGGGGACAGTTTTATGGCATTTTTATTATAATTTTTTTATTTTTTATTATTAGTAATGGCGACGATCTGCAAATTTTTATCATGACTGCGAAATTATGGTGGACACAACAGACACTTTTGACACTATTTTAGGACTATTGTCAATTATACAGCGATCAGTGCTATAAAAATGTACTGATTACTGTGTAAAATGACACTGGCAGTGAAGGGGTTAAACACTAGGGGGCAATGAAGGGGTTAAGTGTGTCCTAGGGAGTGATTCTAACTGTGGGGGGGATGGGCTTCCACTCACATGACAGCAATCACTGCTCCGGATGACAGGGAGCAGTAGATCCCTGTCATGTCACAAGGCAGAACGGGGAAATGCCTTGTTTACATAGGCACTTCCCCGTTCTGCGGCTCCGTGACACGATCGCCGGGAGACCGGTGGACATCGAGCCCGCGGGTCCAACGGGCATGGTCACGCTGTACACAGCGGGCATACAGGTACACCCATTTGCCCACCGCTGCCATTGTGCTGACGTATATCGGCATGCAGCGGTCGACAAGTTGTTAAAGAAGATCTTCTCCCCCCGGGTCTCCTGGGTTATCCTCAAAACACACACACAGCAAGCCAATCCAGCACTGTGCCGCTATCATATGATCCGGCTGAGGCACCTCCTCATGCTGCCATGCGTTTCGAGCTCCGTGTTCCCTCCTATAGTCTGTGATCAGCGCTGCCATTAGAAGCCCCCCTCCTTCTTCACCTCCCGCTTTCTGCACTACTCATGGTGCCTCCCTCTGAGTTCACAGGAGCCAGAACTACAGAAGCATCCGGTATCAATGGCCGCTGACAGTATTGACTGTCAACACACATTGAAAACAACACTGGAAACAACATTGGGTGGTATACATCTGCCACAATGTTAATTTGCGGCAGAACCCCTCGGGGCCACCAAAATTTTGTCGTGGACCATCAGTGTTCCGCGGACCACTGGTTGGCAACCGCTGTCCTAGATTACCTCCTGAGATGCGATTCCCAAAACATGACCCGTTGGGGGTACTTGAGAACTGAGGTTGAGAACCACTGTTCTAGATCACCTCCTGGGATGCGTGACGGCTTTGGCCAGTCGTCATGCCACCATCTTATTCACTTAAGTTATTAGGTATCTACTTGAGGACTGAGATTGAGAACCACTGTTCTAGATTAGGTGTTGTCAACCCCCGGGCTGGGGCTCACTTCAGGGCCGTGGCCTTTCTGCAGCCGGGCCGCGCGTGCAGGCGGCCGGCATGAGACACCTGGGCTGGCTGGCGGCATGAAAGAGCCGGGCAGCCAGCATGAGAGAGCTGGGTGGATGGATGAAGCGAATGGGCGGGCAAGCAGAGATGACATCATCACTCTCCGCCCCCACCGCATCACCGCTCTTCCGCGCTCACAGCCGGTGTTCTGTCAGCCTCAGTGTCGGAGGTGCGGCGGGGAGCAGAGAGATGACATCATCTCTCACTGCCCGCCCCACATCTCCTGCAGCTTCTCGCTGTGAGAAAACTGAGCTCTCCTTGTTCAGCGGCGCAAATTCCTCCCCCCCGGACAGCTAATCAGGAATGGCCGAGGGCGGAGCCAGAGAGTGGCAGCCGAAGGAGTCCCGGATCCTCCCTCTGCCAGGTGAGACCGGCTGCAGCATGAGGAGGGAGACACCCTGCTACATCCAGAGGGGCGATCCCACAGAGATGTGACGTCATCAGTGACAGGTGAGCTGTGTGTGGGAGTACAGGTGGGGTGTGCTGGGACTTGTAGTTCACCCCCCCTCAGCTGTCTGCCTGACATACCACAAGGGTCGCTCCACTCACAGTGCTTGCTGGATGTCTGTCAGTGATCACCCTGAAAATGCTGAGTGCCTGGCTGTCCCCGGGGTCTGATCCTCCGTGCCTGGGAGCAGCATGTAGCCAGTGACGGCACAGCTTCAGATCTACATGGGAGGGTTCAGACCAGCATGGCAGCCAGGCACCTGGCATTTTCAGAATGAGCAATGAAAACCTCCATATTCCTCTCAATTCTACAGTCAGAACCGCTGCTGCTATTCCGAGTGGCTCAATGGTCAGTCCGCCCCTGGCGGTCGCATGATCGGAAAGCTACCAATCGCAAGCAGCGAACGAGAGATTTTTCAGTTGGCCGCCGATAACTTTGCCTGGAGGCGTGCACGCTCTCAGCACAGCTCTATCGGCGCTAATGCACGCAAATACGCAGCTGCTCAGTGTCAAGGCCTGGCCGCTGAGAGGCCACATATTTGCGTGCATCGGCGCAAAGAAGTTAGAACATATTTATGGAAAAAAAAATGCATTTAGGCCCCGTTCACATTTCTCATAGCGGGAACGCGCATTCCTGTGCGTGTTTTTTATTTTGCGCGATTGACATGCCGTTGTGAATGTCGCACCGCCCGTGTACGTATTGCATGCCGCGCCAAAGAAGCTCATGTACCAGATTTTGTCACCGAGCCTAGAGCGTCTTTTAACGCATGATTTTGCCGCAATTTTTGCATGTTTTTTTATGTGACAATCGCGGCAAAATCACGCCGGGCTTGGGGTGCCATTAAAGAAAGAATGGGGAAAAGAAAGAAAATGGCTGGGAGGGCGCCATTACCAACAGCATTCTGTGTTCAGCTTTAATGGCGGCTCCCATCCAACGTGCCGGAGCGCACACAGTGACGAGGTGACTGATTAACCCAGATAACCTTGTTATTGTTATTCTGTGCAGATAATGCTTACCATGTGATCCTGAGATAATCAGCTCATTTCCATTCATCGCACGGAACAACCAATCGTAAAAGGAATCGTTAAGTCAGTAAAACTTTACTACTTTTTTTTTTTTAAACAACTCCCTGCGGTGTTACGTCATAATTTGCTAGTGGGCACCGCATACCGGCACATTATGGCAGACTTACCTTTTTTAAACAGAGCCTCCAGCGCTGGGCTGTCACTGCTGCCAGAGATCCCATCTTCACCTGGTCTACCTTCTGGGTTCACGCTCCCCGGCCGTTTGAATGGCCTGGAACACGATGACGTCACTCCCAGGCATGCACACAGTGTCAATATAGTGGCATGGCACTCTCTGCATTCAGGGCACACGTGATGATGTCACCTCCGCTCATGCACACAGGTGTAAATATAGTGGCACAGCACTCTCTGCATTTAGGGCACACGTGATGACGTCACCTCCGCTCATGCACACAGGTGTCAATATTGTGGCACGGCACTCTCTGCATTCAGGGCACACGTGATGATGTCACCTCCGCTCATGCACACAGGTGTCAGTATCGCGGCATGGCACTCTGCATTCAGGGCACACGTGATGACGTCACCTCCGCTCATGCACACAGGTGTCAGTATCGTGGCATGGCACTCTGCATTCAGGGCACACGTGATGACGTCACCTCCGCTTATGCACACAGGTATCAGTATCATGGCACAGCACTCTCTTCATTCAGGGCACACGTGATGACGTCAACTCCGCTCATGCACACAGGTATCAGTATCATGGCACAGCACTCTCTTCATTCAGGGCACACGTGATGACGTCACCTCCGCTCATGCACACAGGTATCAGTATCATGGCACAGCACTCTCTCTTTATTCAGGGCACACGTGATGACGTCACCTCCGCTCATGCACACAGGTATCAGTATCATGGCAAAGCACTCTCTTCATTCAGGCAACACGTGATGACGTCACCTCCGCTCATGCACACAGGTGTAAATATAGTGGCACAGCACTCTCTTCATTCAGGGCACACGTGATGATGTCACCTCCGCTCATGCACACAGGTATCAGTATCATGGCACAGCACTCTCTTCATTCAGGGCACACGTGATGACGTCACCTCCGCTCATGCACACAGGTGTCAGTATCATGGCATGGCACTCTCTGCATTCAGGGCACATGTGATGACGTCACCTCCGCTCATGCACACAGGTGTAAATATAGTGGCACAGCACTCTCTGCATTCAGGGCACACGTGATGACGTCACCTCCGCTCATGCACACAGGTGTCAATATAGTGGCACAGCACTCTCTTCATTCAGGGCACACGTGATGACGTCACCTCCGCTCATGCACACAGATATCAGTATCATGGCACAGCACTCTCTTCATTCAGGGCACACGTGATGACGTCACCTCCGCTCATGCACACAGGTATAAATATAGTGGCACGACACTCTCTGCATTCAGGGCACACGCGATGACATCACCTCCTGCAGTGTTACGCCATAGCGTGCTAGTATCTACTAGACATGTGCAGAATGGAAAAAATGTGTTTCATTTCGGATAGATCCAATATGTTACTAATTTTGTTTTGTTGATTCATTTCAGAATTAGTTTTGTTTAATTTTATTTTGTTTATTACGTTTCTAACGAATTCCAAATTTTTAGAGCGATTACAATTCAGGTCGGTCGAAAAATGATCAACCGATTAGAATTCTGTGTGAAGAATAGCTGGTTGTTAAGGAACAGGAATGGAAGGCGGCCGCTGCATCCTTAACGACCGATGTACTCATCAGCTGTCAGCGGGATTCCCCACTGACAGCTAAAATGTAAACAAAAAAATTCCAGCAATAGAAAATTCCGGGAAAAAAAATCCATACCAGGCCCTTCAGGTCTGGTATGGATTTTAAGGGGAACCTCATGCCAAAATGTTTAAAAAAAATGGCGTGGGGTCCCCCCAAAATCCATACCAGACCCTGAGCATGCAGCCCCGCCAGGCCAGGAAAGTTGGGAACGAGCGAGGTCCATAAAGACGTGGATGAGCGAGTTTGGGGTGGAGGAACTTGACTGGCCTGACCTCAACCTTATAGAACATCTTTGGGATGAATTAGTGAAGACTGCGAGCCAGACCTTCTTGTCCAACATCAGTGCCTGACCTCACAAACGCGCTTCTGGAAGAATGGTCAAACATTCCCATAGACACACTCCTAAACCTTGTGGATGGCCTTCCCAGAAGAGTTGAAGCTGTTATAGCTGCCAAGGGTGGGCCAACTCAATATTGAGCCCTACGGACTAAGACTGGGATGCTATTAAAGTTCATGTACGTGTAAAGGCGGGTGTACCAATACTTTTGACAATATAGTGTATAGGGTGGGCTCTATCACAAAAAACTCCAATATGCATCTTATGGGGACTTTTACATGGCAACCAATGTAACCAGATGGTAAAAGTCCCCAAAAGAGGTGTATTGGATTCTTTTTGTGATAATTGAAGGGATGATGGCAAACCTGATCCAACATTGATGGAATTACTTTTTTTGATTATGGTGGGCTCTATAACAGAAGTCTCCTGTGATCCCCCCCCCGTGTCTTATAACTTAGTATAATCCTAGGTGACACACACTCAGATATCTATACAATCAGATCTTTCTATGTGTGGAGCTCTTCTCACTCTACACCAACCCTGAAGCTCCAGGCAGCTGGCAAGCAATGTAGAGCAAAGGTGATGAATCAAAAGGAGAACTTGTCTTTCCGGGGGGTGACCTCACCACTCCGATGTGCTGGCCGCTCGCCAGATGACTGGAGCTCTAATTATAAGTGCTCTGCGCTGTGTACAGAAAGACTTTGCATCGAAGCCGTCCGATATAATCCTCGTCTAATCGCAGCTCCGCTTCATATTTATGTGGATGACATTTTTCCTCCTGATTCTGAACGAACCACCATCTCTTCCATCTGCTGAAAATAAACAAAAAAGCCAAAAATTAATTAAAGTTGGAGTTTAGTCTGCTAATATTTTTCCATCCCTTGTTCCCCGCGCTTCCCTCCTCACCAACACGATAATGACATTAAAAATAAAAAACTTTTTTTATTTTCATTACAGACTTTATTTTAGTCCCAGTTACATCATCACTGGGTCTCTGTGCTTCTCTATGCAACCCAGCCAGACTATGGCTGGTGGGAGGGGCCAGCAGAGTGCTGTACACACGTTAGTCCAGAGGAGTGGGCATTCCTTGGCAAGCTACTTCTCTAGGTAACACATGTGATGGTGGGCCTCTATGGTTGATAGAACTGAAATCAACTCTGCATCGGCAACCCCCCCGTCACAGTGATCTGGGGTTAAGGATGCTTCAACTCTGCATCAGCATAAAACTCTAGTCACAGTGATCTGTTAGAGATGTTTCAATTCTGCATCAGCACCCCCCTCACCTTAGTCACAGTGATCTGGTTAAGGGTGCTTCAATTCTGCATCAGCATGAAACCCTAGTCACAGTGATCTGTTAGAGATGTTTCAATTCTGCATCAGCCCCCCCCCCCCCCCCCTCCATCCTAGTCACAGTGGTCTGGCTAAGAGTGCTTCAATTCCCCATCAGCATGCAACTCTACTCACCTGGTTAAGGATGCTTCAATTCTGCATCAGCACCCCCACCCTAGTCACAGGAATCTGGTTAAAGATGTTTCAGTTCTGCATCAGCACCCCACCCTCACCCTAGTCACAGTGATCTGGCTAAGGGTGCTTCAATTCTGCATCAGCATGCAACTCTAGTCACATTGACCTGGTTAAGAGTGGTTCAGTTCTGGGCATTTTTTCCCCTCTTTTTCACTTTTGGGACGTGGCACATTAGTATTATGAGTGACCTATTGCCACTCACAGGCACTACAAATATATACAATTCTCCAGCAGAGGATGTTAGGCAGGTTAAGAAGCTGTCTACAGTCTAATAATGGGGGATTCTAGACAGTTTATTTTAGAAGCTGCTTGCATCTTAGCAACAGAGGATGCTAGGCAGCTTCCCTGAGAGGCGACCTGAGTTCTACCAACAGAGGGCACTAGGTAGTAATAGTCGCCTGCATCCTAGCAACTGGGGATGCCAGGTGACTTCCTTGAGATGACACCTGCGTCCAAGCAACGGAAGATGCTGGGAAGCAATGGCCACCTGCATCTTAGCAACAGAGGATGCTAGGCAGCTTCCCTGAAAGGCAGCCTGAGTTCTAGCAACAGAGGGCACTAGGTAGTAATAGTCGCCTGCATCCTAGCAACTGAGGATGCCAGGTGACTTCCTTGAGTTGACACCTGCGTCCAAGCAACGGAAGATGCTGGGAAGCAATGGCCACCTGCATCTTAGCAACAGAGGATGCTAGGCAGCTTCCCTGAGAGGCAGCCTGAATTCTAGCAACAGAGGGCACTAAATGGTAATAGCCGCCTGCATCCTAGCAACTGAGGATGCCAGGTGACTTCCTTGAGATGCCACCTGCGTCCAAGCAACAGAAGATGCTGGGAGGCAATAGCTGCCTGCGTCCTAGCAACAGAGGATGCTAAGTGACTTCCCTAAGAAGCCGCCTGCTTCCTAGCAATGGGGGGCGCTAGGATGCAGTAGCCCCAAACATTGCTCACACATTACATGTGTACAGAGAACTTTTTACGCAGAATCTTGCTGCCAGCTTCTGCGTACCCATGTCCTAGTAGCGGTATTTTCATGGGTCGTGTCCTTGTATTCCAAGGGAGCGACATGAAACTCCCCTCTCAGCATCTTTTTTAAGGAAACATCTAAGATTTCCCAATTATGAAAGCAAAACACACCAGTGACTCAAGATACTAAAGCACGGTATCTGCTCGGCAGCTACGTTGTGAGAAAGAGTGCGCCGCTGTCCCATTCCCCAGCCAGGCGCTGCGATTGGACGGGGCCGGGAGATCAGCTGCTCCCTGATTGGGTGGAAGCCCTTTTCACGTGAAGGCCCATACACTGAGTGCATGCTGTGGTTTGTTTAATATCTTCCTCTTATGAGGGAATGTGACTCAAGCGAAGGCACTTCCCCCTCATCGCATTCCATTCACATGAGCAGCATTTAGCAAACATCTTCACCCTGAGTATGAGCACTAGGTAGTAATAGTCGCCTGCATCCTAGCAACTGGGGATGCCAGGTGACTTCCTTGAGATGCCACCTGCGTCCAAGCAACGGAAGATGCTGGGAAGCAATGGCCACCTGCATCTTAGCAACAGAGGATGCTAGGCAGCTTCCCTGAAAGGCAGCCTGAGTTCTAGCAACAGAGGGCACTAGGTAGTAATAGTCGCCTGCATCCTAGCAACTGAGGATGCCAGGTGACTTCCTTGAGATGACACCTGCGTCCAAGCAACGGAAGATGCTGGGAAGCAATGCCCACCTGCATCTTAGCAACAGAGGATGCTAGGCAGCTTCCCTGAAAGGCAGCCTGAGTTCTAGCAACAGAGGGCACTAGGTAGTAATAGTCGCCTGCATCCCAGCAACTGAGGATGCCAGGTGACTTCCTTGAGATGACACCTGCGTCCAAGCAACGGAAGATGCTGGGAAGCAATGGCCACCTGCATCCTAGCAACAGAGAATGCTAGGCAGCTTCCCTGAAAGGCAGCCTGAGTTCTAGCAACAGAGGATGCCAGGTGACTTCCTTTAAATGACACCTGCATCCAAGCAATGGAGGATGCTGGGAAGCACTGGCCACCTGCATCCTAGCAACAGAGGATGCTAGGCAGCTTCTCTGAAAGGCAGCCTGAGTTCTAGCAACAGAGGGCATTAGGTAGTAATAGTCGCCTGCATTCTAGCAACTGAGGATGCCAGGTGACTTTCTTGAGATGACACCTGCGTCCAAGCTACAGAAGATGCTGGGAGGCAAAGGCTGCCTGTATCCTAGCAACAGAGGATGCTAGGCAGCTTCCCTGAAAGACAACCTGAGTTCTAGCAACAGAGGGCACTAGGTAGTAATAGTCGCCTGCATCCTAGCAACTGAGGATGCCAGGTGACTTCCTTGAGATGACACCTGCGTCCAAGCAACGGAAGATGCTGGCAAGCAATGGCCACCTGCATCCTAGCAACAGAGAATGCTAGGCAGCTTCCCTGAAAGGCAGCCTGAGTTCTAGCAACAGAGGATGCCAGGTGACTTCCTTGAGATGACACCTGCATCCAAGCAACGGAGGATGCTGGGAAGCAATGGCCACCTGTATCCTAGCAACAGAGGATGCTAGGCAGCTTCCCTGAGAGGCAGCCTGAATTCAAGCAACAGAGGGCACTAAATGGTAATAGCTGCCTGCATCCTAGCAACTGAGGATGCCAGGTGACTTCCTTGAGATGCCACCTGCGTCCAAGCAACAGAAGATGCTGGGAGGCAAGAGGCTGCCTGCGTCCTAGCAACAGAGGATGCTAAGTGACTTCCCTAAGAAGCCGCCTGCTTCCTAGCAATGGGGGGCGCTAGGATGCAGTAGCCCCAAACATTGCTCACATATTACACGTGTACAGAGAACTTTTTTACGCAGAATCTTGCTGCCAGCTTGTGCGTACCCATGTCCTAGTAGCGGTATTTTCATAGGTCATGTTCTTTTATTCCGAGGGAGCGATATGAAACTCCCCTCTCAGCATCTTTTTCAAGGAAACATCTAAGATTTCCTAATTATGAAAGCAAAACACACCAGTGACTCAAGATACTAAAGCACGGTATCTGCTCGGCAGCTACGTTGTGAGAAAGAGTGCGCCGCTGTCCCATTTCCCAGCCAGGCCCTGCGATTGGACGGGACCGGGAGATCAGCTGCTCCCTGATTGGGTGGCAGCCCTTTTCACGTGAAGGCCCATACACTGAGTGCATGCTGTGGTTTGTTTAATATCTTCCTCTTATGAGGGAATGTGACTCAAGCGAAGGCACTTCCCCCTCATCACATTCCATTCACATGAGCAGCATTTAGCAAACATCTTCACCCTGAGTATGTATGTATAATAGTATCAGAAGGACAGGTTGTCTTCTCCTGTACATGTATCTACCTGTACGTTCTATGTAACCAGGCGTCACTGCATACTGATACAGCTAGTGATACCGATCCCATAAGTCTGGGGGCTTCACAATCATCATAAATGGTTGGATAATAACCATTCCAAAGTCATCCTCTCATTAACACTTACTGTTTTATAAGAATTTTCGATAGCTATATGTGACACATTTATTCTACAGATAAAGCTGATCGCCTGAAACAGATGAGCAGTGCGGGGGGGTTAAAGTGGAACCCAAACTCAAAAATGATGATGTCATTAGCAGAAAGAGAGATGGAGTTGAGGCGCTGGACCCAAATCCTTAACAAGGAACCAGCTGTTAGGTGGCTTGGCTTTGTCAGCCCTAAACAAAGCGGGAGAACCCCCCCTATTCTGAGAGACAGGGGCCACCCAAATTGGGAAGTCCACATGGAAACTAAAAAGACAGCACAAAATTATTGTTTCAAGAGTTCAGGTTTCTGTATTGGTAGTAATACACGTAACAACAGCAAAGCCAAAGAGCCAACGTGTTTCGGGGCCAAAAATCCCCCTTCATCAGGCCTTGGACAATTCAACAAAAATGTGTCTATTGGGCTCAAACCAAAACTTCCTGGATATAAATCCCTGGCAGGAGAAAGAATGAATATGCGATTGTCCAATAGACATCTTTTTGCTACAATGCTGAAGGCCTGATGAAGGGGATTTTAGGCCCTGAAACACGTTGGTGGTCTTCTGCTTTCCTGCTGTTATGTAAGATTTTAGGGCCCAAAATGTGTTGGTGGTAATATCCTTTCCTATTGTTATGTGTAACATTACTAATAAAAGATCCTGGAAACAGGAATAGATCCTGGAACAGGAAAGCAAATAACAGCCAACGTGTTTTGGGGTCAAAAGTCCCCCTTTATCAGAGCTTGGGCAATGCAAGGAAAAAGTGTCTATTGGACTCAAAGCAAAAGTTCCTAGATATACAGTATCTCACAAAAGTGAGTACACCCCCTCACATTTTTGTAAATGTTTTATTATATATTTTTTCATGTGACAACACTGAAGAAATGACACTTTGCTACAACATAAAGTAGTGAGTGTACAGCTTGTATTACAGTGTAAATTTGCTGTCCCCTCAAAATAACTCAACACACATCCACTAATGTCTAAACGGCTGGCAACAAAAGTGAGTACACCCCTAAGTAAAAATGTCTAAATTGGGCACCATTAAGCCATCTTCCCTCCCCGGTGTCATGTGACTCGTTAGTGTTACAAGGTCTCAGGTGTGAATGGGGAGCAGGTGTGTTAAATTTGGTGTTATCACTCTCACTCTCTCATACTGGTCACTGAAAGTTCAACATGGCACCTCATGACAAAGAATTCCCTGAGGATTCGGAAAAAAAAGAATTGTTGCTCTACATAAAGATGGCCTAGGCTATAAAGAAAATTGCCAAGATCCTGAAACAGAGCAGCAGCACGGTGGCCAAGACCATACAGCGGTTTAGCAGGACCTCAGAACAGGCCTCGCCATTGTTTGACCAAAGAAGTTGAGTGCCCTTTTTGCTACACTGCCGAAGCCCTGGTGAAGGGGATTTTAGGCCCTGAAACACGTCGGTGGTCTTCTGCTTTACTGTTGTTACGTGTGTTTTTAGGCCCCCAAAATGTGTTGGTGGTATTATGCTTTCCTGCTGTTATGTGTAACATTACCAATAAGGATCCTGGAACAGGAAAGCAAAAAACAGCCAACGTGTTTGAGGGTCAACAATCCTTTTTGCTACACAGTTGAAGCCCTGATAAAGTGTCAGGTACTCACCAAGGCCGGAATGCTGAGAGCGGCTTCCCTAGCAACTAGGTGCGAGATACCCCTGAAGGTGGTACAGAGGGAATCAGGCACGGAGAGGCACGGGTTGCCAGCAGGTGTGCAGATCACCAAGGTCTCACTAGACGTGTAGAACCCGTGTAGCATGGACTGGTTGCTAAGCTGGAGAGAAGACTGGCAGAGACTCCAACACTCGACCTGGAACCAGGAACAGAGCTGGGGAGAAGCACAGGGTTAAGCAGAACAAGTCCGTTAGGCAGGCCGAGGGTCAAACACCGGGAGACGTGGTAGCACCGGTTGAGGCAAGGCAAGTCCGTTTAAACAGGCAGAGGGGTCAAACACTGGAGAGAGGATCAGTAGAAGAGTCGTAATCAAGCCGGGGGTCAAACACTGGAGCGAAGATAAGCAGAGAAGTCCTTAATCAAGCCGAGGGTCAAACACTGGAGAGAGGATAAGCAAAGTAGTCAAACGGTCCGGGTCACAACAGGCAGGAACAGGTATGCAGAGGATAAACGGGAACACTGGAAGCTGAGAAGACAAACCAGCAATGAGCACAAGGCATAGCTGCCTTTATATAGGCCCGCCAAGGATACGTCCCACTGTACGTGCATGCGTTCGTGTACCCACGTGTGCTAACCCGTTCGGATCACGCGCTCGTACCCGCCGATCGTGTGCCCGTACGTGCTGAAGTGGGGCTCTACTGCGCAGGTGCACCGGGACGCGCCGATACTGACAGGCTCTGACTGTGTTAACCCTCTGACAGAGCCTCCGGATGCCCAATCTGGGCAAGATTCCTGGTTGTCTTCTGTGGAAATTACGTACTAAACGAGGGGCGTGTAAGTTGCTGGATGGTTCCCAGGAGTTATCTTCTGGAGGGTATCCTTTCCATTTAACAAGATATTGGATCTGTCCCCCCCTTTTTCTACAGTCCATTATTGCCTCCACTTCATATTCCATTTCGCCTTCAATTTCAATTGGAGGAGGTGGTGGTTCCTGTCTTCCAGAAAAAGGGCTAGGGACCACTGGCTTCAATAAAGCTGCATGGAATACCGGATGTATCTTGTACGTGACTGGAAGGGCTAATTCGAAAGCCACAGGGTTCACCACTTTCTTAATTTCAAAAGGGCCAATGAACCTTGGACCTAACTTGCGGGATGGACAGGGCAGTCTAAGGTTAATAGCAGATAGCCATACCTTGTCCCCAATCTTGAAATTTGGGTTTGGTCTTCTCCCTCTGTTATAGTACTTCTCGTAATTGTCTTGAGCCTTTTTCATGGTTTCCTGGATCTGTAAAAAATTGGTTTGGATAAAGTTAATCCGGTCTTGTACTGCAGGGGTTGACACTTCAGGAAAAGAATCTGGCAAGAAGGAGGGATGGAAGCCGTAATTAGCCCAAAAAGGTGTTTGGTTGATGGCGGAATGAGTGGAATTGTTGTAAGCAAATTCCGCACACGGAAGGAGGGTGGACCAGTTATCTTGGGAACTAGAGCAGAAACAACGGAGATATTCTTCCAGAGTTTGATTTGTTCTTTCTGTTTGACCGTTGCTTTGTGGATGGTATGCTGAGGAGAGCGAGGTCTTTATTTCAAGGGATCTGCAGAGGTCCTTCCAAAATTTTGAGGTAAATTGGATACCTCTGTCTGATACGATGTTGTGGGGAACACCATGAAGCCTCACGATTTCTTTGATAAAAATGTTTGCTGTAGCCAGAGCAGAAGGGGTGCCCATCATGGGCAGGAAGTGTGCCATCTTCGAGAGGCGGTCAACCACTACTAAGATGGTAGTGAATTTTTCAGAGGGGGGAAGTTCTACAATGAAGTCCATAGAGACCTCCTTCCATGGACGTTCAGGGACAGGCAAAGGTCTCAGGAGCCCCCAAGCCTTAGTGTTCGACCCTTTGTTACGTTGACACGTAATACAGGATTGGACATAGTTCTTACAGTCCTGACTCCAACCCGGCCACCAGTAGGAGCGATGAACTAATTCTGAGGTTTTCCGGATTCCAAAGTGCCCTGCCAATTTATGATCGTGGAAGTTCTGTAATACTTGCAGTCTTACTGGAGAAGGAACAAATATTTTATTTTGGGCCCACAGTAAGCCGTCCCTCTTCCTTAATGAGGGTACTTCAGGTTCTGTGCATTGGCTGGATGCCTCTTTAATGGCAGTCTTGAGATCAGGCTGGATAAGAAGGAAGTTATGTGGGGACAAGATAGTTCCAGGCTCAGTTGTCTCATTGACTTCTGGAAACATTCGGGAGAGTGCATCCGCTTTTCCGTTCTTGGAACCCGGTCGGTAGGAGATGTGAAAATTAAATCTTGAGAAAAATAATGCCCATCGGGCTTGTCGAGGTCGGAGTCGCTTGGCCGTTCGGAGATATTCCAGATTCCGATGATCAGTGAAGATCATTATGGGTTGGGACGCACCCTCCAGCAAGTACCTCCACTCCTCCAAAGCAAATTTTATAGCTAGTAGTTCTCGGTCACCGACGTCATAGTTTCTTTCAGGTGGGCTTAATTTGTGAGAAGCAAAGGCAACCGGATGAAGAAGGGCCTTTGGACCGCTTCGTTGGGACAGGATTGCACCTGTCGCTGATTCGGAGGCATCTACTTCAAGTACATATGATAAGGCTGGATCTGGGTGTTGTAGAATAGGAGCCGATGTAAAAAGATCTTTCAATTTATTAAAGGCTTCCTGTGCTTCTTGGGGCCATTGGAACTTAGCTTGCTGGCGGGTGAGTCGAGTAATGGGAGAAATGATTGAAGAGAATCCTCTAATGAACCTGCGGTAAAAATTGGCAAAGCCAACAAACCGCTGGATTCCCTTTTTATCTGAAGGAGCTGGCCACTCCTGGATGGTTCTAACCTTTTGTGGGTCCATTGCAACCCCTTCTGTGGAGATGATGAACCCAAGGAACTGGATGGTGGTCTTTTCAAATTCACATTTCTCCCCTTTTAAGAATAGGCCATGTCTCCTGAGAACCGAGAGTACCTTCTTTACATGGGTGCGATGTACTTCTAGTGAGGTGGAGAAAATCAAAATATCATCAAGATATACAATCACAAAGTTATCAAGGTACTCACGGAAAATGTCGTTGACTAGGTGTTGGAACGTGGCCGGGGCGTTGCAGAGTCCGAAAGGCATTACAAGATATTCAAAGTGCCCAAACCTGGATCTAAAGGCCGTTTTCCACTCATCCCCGGCGCGTATCCGAACGAGATTGTATGCTCCCCGTAGGTCTAGTTTGGTAAACACTCAGGCCGTTCTGAAGCGCTGGAATAGTTCAGAGATGAGGGGCAACGGGTATCTGTTTTTCACAGTGATCTTATTAAGTTCTCTATAGTCCACACAGGGCCTTAAAGATCCATCCTTCTTTTCTACAAAGAAGATACCCGCCCCAGCTGGAGAAGAGGAAGGGCGGATGAACTTCTTCTCCAAGTTTTCGTCAATATAGGAACGAAGCGCTTCTAACTCAGTCTCAGATAGTGGAAATATGCGACCAAAGGGAATCTCGGATCCAGGTAAAAGGTCAATGGGACAATCATAGGAGCGATGAGGTGGTAAGCTGTCGGCCTTTTTTTTATCAAAAATATCCAGAAATTCATGGTATACTGCAGGGACATGCTGAAGATTATCTGGTATTGACTGAAGGGTCAAACAAGAGGCTGGTGTGCTGGTGGTAGGCACGAAACAATGTTGAGAGCAGTACATAGATGAGAAGAGGATCTCTTTCTTGGACCAACTGATTTGAGGGTCATGAACTTGTAACCAGGGGAAACCCAGGATAACAGGAAACATAGGTGAACTGATGATGTTAAAGCAGAGGAATTCTTGGTGGCCAGAGTCTGTGGAGGTGAGAATAGGTTTGGTTTCTTGAGTAACAAGTCCCGAACATGGTAGGGATCCGTCGGCTAGACGTATCTGCAGAGGTTGCTTCTTATCTTGGAGGGGGATATGCGGGGTGTGAGCCAGAGATGCATCCAGGAAACAACTGCATGCTCCGGAGTCAATGATGGCCAGCAGCCGAGCCTCCTCTTCCGCCACCTGTAAAGAGACCGGTAGGACAAAGTGAGATTGGGTAGAGCCGGTAACTTGAAAGTTCACAGTGTACTGTCGTTGGCACTTACTGGGTCTCACGGGACAGTTGCGTAAAAAATGACCGGCCTCCCCACAATAAAGGCAAAGGTTGGCTTGGCGCCGGCGGAGTCTTTCATCAGGGGTGAGTGGAGCACGTACCAATCCCAACTGCATAGGTTCGTGGTCCGAGGAAGAGGAAGGTACGGCAGAAGGTGCTGGAACAGGAGGAATGCGAGGTAACATCCAGGTGGGTCGTGAGGACTGGAAGCGTTCAGAGCGGCGTTCACGCAGGCGTCTGTCAAGCTTAATTGCTAGTTGCATTAATTCTTCCAGGGAGGAAGGAGTATCCATCCGAGCTAATTCATCTTTTAAATTTTCTGATAGACCTTGGCGATACTGGTACTTTAAAGCGGCCTCATTCCAGTTGGTGTCCCCAGACCATTTCCGGAATTCAACGGTGTAGTCTTCCACTGGTCTCCTTCCCTGGGTCAGGGTGTGTAAGATGGATTCAGCTGTGGCAGTGCGTTGTGGGTCGTCATACAGCTGTGCCATAGCGTTAAAAAAGGTTTCTACTGTATCCAACAGAGGGCTTTTCTGTTCCAAAAGGTTATGGGACCAAGTTTGGGGTTCTTCTGACAAAAGCGAAATGACAAACCCCACCTTTACAGCTTCAGAATGAAAAGTCCTGGGTTGAAGAGCCAAGTAAAGCTGACAAGCATTTTGGAAGGCTCTGAATTTCTTTCGAATTCCGGAAAACCGTTCTGGAATGGGAACCCTAGGTTCAGGGATGGCCATCACGACTGGGTTGACTTGGTTTTGTGAAGAAGCAATCCCACTGGATGGAGCTGACGGTGCTTCTGGAGGAGCTGAGGAAGTTGTTAGGTGTTGAAGGCGACCCTCAATTTGGAAATATCCATCCTGCAGTCTCTGGACAGCCTGTGTAAGGGCTGTAACCTGCTGGCAGAGGGCCTCGAGGGGAGAGCCGGCTCTGTCGGCCTCTGACATGGCTGGTTTGTACTGTCAGGTACTCACCAAGGCCGGAATGCTGAGAGCGGCTTCCCTAGCAACTAGGTGCGAGATACCCCTGAAGGTGGTACAGAGGGAATCAGGCACGGAGAGGCACGGGTTGCCAGCAGGTGTGCAGATCACCAAGGTCTCACTAGACGTGTAGAACCCGTGTAGCATGGACTGGTTGCTAAGCTGGAGAGAAGACTGGCAGAGACTCCAACACTCGACCTGGAACCAGGAACAGAGCTGGGGAGAAGCACAGGGTTAAGCAGAACAAGTCCGTTGGGCAGGCCGAGGGTCAAACACCGGGAGACGTGGTAGCACCGGTTGAGGCAAGGCAAGTCCGTTTAAACAGGCAGAGGGGTCAAACACTGGAGAGAGGATCAGTAGAAGAGTCGTAATCAAGCCGGGGGTCAAACACTGGAGCGAAGATAAGCAGAGAAGTCCTTAATCAAGCCGAGGGTCAAACACTGGAGAGAGGATAAGCAAAGTAGTCAAACGGTCCGGGTCACAACAGGCAGGAACAGGTATGCAGAGGATAAACGGGAACACTGGAAGCTGAGAAGACAAACCAGCAATGAGCACAAGGCATAGCTGCCTTTATATAGGCCCGCCAAGGATACGTCCCACTGTACGTGCATGCGTTCGTGTACCCACGTGTGCTAACCCGTTCGGATCACGCGCTCGTACCCGCCGATCGTGTGCCCGTACGTGCTGAAGTGGGGCTCTACTGCGCAGGTGCACCGGGACGCGCCGATACTGACAGGCTCTGATTGTGTTAACCCTCTGACATAAAGGAGAATTTTAGGTTCTGAAACACATTGTGGTCTTCTGCTTTCCTCTTATTATGTGTGATAATATGAATAAAGGATTCTGGAACAGGAAAGGGTCCAGGAACAGGAGAGAATAAAAAAACAGCCAATGTATTTAAGGGCCAACAATCCCCCTTCATCAGGGCTTGGACAATGTGGAAAAAATGTGTCTTTTGCACTCTAAGCATTGATAAATTAAATAAATTATAATAAAATAAAAAAGATATAAATCTCCAACAGCGGAAAATATTAAAATGCGATTGTGCCCGCATGTACAGCTGAGTGTCCAATAGACACCGTTTTGCTAAACAGTTGAAGCGCTGATGAAGGAGAATTTTAGGTTCTGAAACACATTGTGGTCTTCTGCTTTCCTCTTGTTATGTGTGATAATACGAATAAAGGATTCTGGAAACAGGAAAGGTTCCTGGAACAGGAGAGCAAAAAAAACCCACGCGTTTCAGGGCCAAACCCCCCCTTCGTCAGGGCTTGGACTATGTAGCAAAGGGGTGTCTATTGGGCACTTGGCTGTATATGATGGCAGATTCGCATTATAATTATTTCTCCTACCAAAGATTCAAATTCAAGGGCTTTTGCTTTGAGTCCTTTGCTACATTGTTAGAGGCCTGATGAACAGGGATTTTTGGCCCTGAAACGCATTGGAGGCAAGGGTTAATGCTCGTTAACACTAAGGGATAAGGATTAAAGTGCAATGCTTACCTTACTCCTCACTCTGGCAGGCCCCAGTGTCCTCCTCAACTCTAGGTTGGGGCAGCCCTGCACCATCCTTGTGTACAATGATGCGACTGCGGCCTTGAGCATCTTCTAGCCTATCCCAGATAGGCTCTGTCCTCTGAATGCCTATCCCTCCTCCACGCTTCAAGTGACACTAAAACCACATCCTCATTCTCCAAAAATAATACACTTACATCTGCTACTTAAAGCGGGAGTTCTGGCCACAGAATTTTTTTTTTTTTTTCCTAGCATCCCATCATAATGCATTAATAACCCCAATAAACTTTATATATGTTTGCTAGTGGATCTTAATTTTATATTTTTTTTAATACTTACTTTTTAGAAAATCCTCTTCTGGCCTTTGCCATGATGATTGTGGGCATGTGAAGCCCAATCGCAACCTCTTCCTGGATTTGCGATGGAGAGGTGCATGCTGGGTAACCAGCATGCACCTCTCGATCTCGTGCATGCGCGATGCTCCGCCGGCCGTATCGCCGATTGTTTTGAAAGTTGCCATAACGGGCGGCGACGGAGGAAGGTCCCGCCCCCCGTTGTTATGGCAACATAGCTGTGATCCGCCTTAAATCGTGTCACCTCCTGTTGGGAAATAACGCGATTTTTGCTCACAGTCCTGCCCACTGACTCCTGGGAAATGTTGGCGAGGGAGGAAGTTATGCGGAGCGTCGCGGACCCGGAAGTGGCAGATTAGGAGCCACTACATAGCAACAGGGCATTTCTGGTGAGTAAAACATTTCCCCCCCCCAAATGTTTAATAACCACTTGCCGACCGGGCCATAGCCGAAAGACGGCTACAGCGTGGTCGGCTTATTCTGGGTGCACGTCCGTAGAACGTCATACCAGAATGTTGCTCCCGCTCCCCTGGGGTGCGCACCCAGGAACATCCGTGACCGCCAGGTACAGAGGACCCGGCACATGACGGATCACAGTAAATAGCCGCTGATCGCGGACGTTTACCACAAGATCGCTCTGTCAAATGACGGAGCGATCACTTGTAAACAAACCGGCGTCACGTCATGACGCCGGTTCCTCCCTCCCCTCTCTGTACCGATGGGTACAGTGCGAGGGGAGAGGGGGAGAGATTGCAGCAGCGCTGTGGGCTGGATGTTTAGTGTCCACAGCGCTGCTCAGTGCCAATACTCTGCAACACTGTGCAATACTCTGCCAATACTCTGCTACACTCCAATACTCTGCAAAACTCTGCCAATACTCTGCTACACTCCAATACTCTGCAAAACTCTGCCAATACTCGCCAATACTCTGCCAATACTCGCCAATACTCTACCAATACTCGCCAATACTCTGCAATACTCGCCAATACTCTGCCAATACTCTGCAATAAATTTTAACAAAAACAAAGAATTTTTTTTTTTTAATCGAATTTGCAGTCTTTTTTGATTTTTTAGCGCAAAAAAAAAAAAAAAAAACCCAGCGGTGATTAAATACCACCAAAAAAAAGCTCTATTTGTGTGAAAAAAAGGACAAAATTTCATATGGGTACAGTGTTGCATGACTGAGTAATTGTCATTCAAAGTGTGAGAGCACCGAAAGCTGAAAATTGATCTGGTTAGGAAGGGGGTTTAAGTGCCTAGTGGTCAAGTGGTTAATACTTTGAAAGGACTGTGAACATGTAAAAATGTTTTTCTGGGTGGAACTCCACTTTAACCCCTTCCTGCCCGTCCCAGCATCCATTGAATTAGTTCTGACCGGAAGCAAGTAAGAGAGGGTGGCTATGGTTCAACATACAGAGGGATCATGGAGGGACTTTTGAGTTAAAGGGGTTGTAAACCTACGTGTTTTTTTACCTTAATACATCCTATGCATTAAGGTGAGAAAACACCTGGCAGTGACGCCCCCCCCCCCCCCCCCCCGTTTTACTTACCTGAGCCCTGGAACTTGACCCAACGAGGACGCGCTGTCTCTCTGCCCGGGGTTCTCGGCTCTTGATTGGATATATTGATAGCAGTGCAGCCATTGGCTCCCACTGCTGTCAATCAAATCCAATGACGCAGGCAGAGTCGAGTCCTGCATTTGGCCTCTATGAACACCGAATGCTGGACCCGGGAGCGCGCCCGCAAGGTAACCCCCCGGGAGAGCGCTTCTCCTAGGGGGTTATCTGATGTGGGGAGGAGCCAAGAGAGCCGCCGAGGGACCCCAGAAGAGGATGTTCGGGGCCACTCTGTGCAAAACGAGCTGCACAGTGGAGGTAAGTATGATATGTTTGTTATTTTTTTGTTTCTTTTTAATGAACACTTACAATCACTTTAAATTTACAAACTTCAATAGAATGTTTGTTTAATGTCACAGGAATGGTCGTACAGCTCAGTAAGCTAAGGAACAGGTTTACAGTACGCTAATGATTTTAGTGGATCATAGACATCAGATGACAAGCAGTGCGCTCATTACCATGATTACAATCATAAGAGCTCCCAGGAAGCTTCTTATTAAATAGGGACACAGGCTGATGACCGGAGTTGGTTTAAAGGCGCAGGAAGGCAGTTACTACACTGATTTAAAGGAGAAACATCCACCAGTTACCATTAAAGAGGAAGTAAACCCTGGTGGGTTTTACTTCCTCTTTATTTCCCTGCAAGGGTAAAGCATAATGGGCTACTATGCATCGCATAGTAGCCCATTATGTGTCACTTACCTGAAACCGAAGCCTGCGATGTCACCGCTGTCCCCACTAGCAGCGAGCGTCCATCTTCACCCCTCTTCCTTCCGGGGGCCGCGAACTCCAGCTCTGTGACTGGCCGGAGTCACGTGACGTCACTCACGCGCATGCGTGCGGGAGCCGCCAGTCACGGCACGACCTCTTCAGAAAAGGCACAATCTGCCCTTTCTAAAGTGCGCATGCGCCGTAGACATCGGCGCAAGACTTTATTGTAAATATCTCCTAAACCGTGGAGGTTTAGGAGATATTTCCAGCACCTACAGGTAAGGCTTAATATAGGCTTACCTGTAGGTAAAAGTGGTTGTACAGGGTGTACAATCACTTTAAGTCACACAATGATGATTATACTATACAGGCACATACAAGTACAGTTCTTGCCAATCTATTAAAACAGGTACTTCTGTTCAACTACCTAATAATTACAGTACTGAGGGAGTAATACAGTGCCTTGAAAAAGTATTCATACCCCTTGGAATTTTCCACATTTTGCCATGTTACAGCCAAAAACGTAAATGTATTTTATTGGGATTTGATAGACCAACACAAAGTGGCACATAATTGTGAAGTGGAAGGAAAATGATAAATGGTTTTCAACATTCTTTACAAATAAATATCTGAAAAGTGTGGTGTGCATTTGTATTCAGCCCCCCTTTACTCTGATACCCCTAACTAAAATCTAGTGGAACCAATTGCCTTCAGAAGTCACCTAAGTAGTAAATAGAGTCCATCTGTGTGTAATTTAAAAAAGGGGGTGGTAAATGGGACTTTAAATGAGGCAGTGACTGGGTAGGGTCATATGCCTCCATCCCTGGCACAATACAAACGAGAGGGGAAATTTGGGACTTTAAGGGCTAGTAGTCACTTGCTTTGGCTTCAACATACAATAACAGCTAGTTTACACTTGCTTCAAAACAAGGCTTCGGACATGCTTTGTTAAAGCTCTCTGAACACCAGTCAAAGCTCCTGTCACTAAATAAAATGGTTAGCTTACAGTCCTGTTTACACCTTGCTTTTGCTCGGTGCTTCGATGAGGTTTCAGTGAGGCTTTGGTGGAACTTCGTTGGGGTTTCAGTGAGGCTTTGGTGGAACTTCGTTGGGGTTTCAGTGAGGCTTTGGTGGAGCTTCGTTGGGGCTTCAGTGAGGCTTTGGTGGAGCTTCGTTGGGGCTTCAGTGAGGCTTTGGTGGAGCTTCGTTGGGGCTTCAGTGAGGCTTTGGTGGAGCTTCGTTGGGGCTTCAGTGAGGCTTTGGTGGAGCTTCGGTGAGGTTATGGTGGGGCTTCGGTGAAACTTCGATGAGGCTTTGGTGGGGCTTCAAGCGAGCTTTGCCATAGACTTCTATGGAGGCTTTGAAAACGCTTTGAAGCACCACTAAAGCAACATGGGGTACAATTTTTGAAGCAAAGCAAAGCAAAAGCAAGGTGTAAACAGGACTGTAAGCTAACCATTTTATTTAGTGACAGGGGCTTTAACTAGCGTTCAGAGAGCTTTAACAAAGCCTGTCCGAAGACTTATTATTGAGTTATTGTGTGTTGAAGCCGAAGCAAGTGTAAATGAGCCCTTAATGAAGCACACGGCTATATGGTAATAAAAAGAGAATCAGTGTTTATTGGTACATATACACATGTTGAGTCATATCAAAATACAGTGAATAAATAGTATTGCTCATTAGTGACACATGGTTCAAATATATACATACATAACACTGCACCACCGTGGTGTGGGTGGTGTTGGTTGGTAACCTAGACCTCTCAAAGTGATATAAAAAGTCCATAATAAATCATGATTGTAAAAGTAAGTATGGTCAGATGGTAGTCATAGCATAGCATTGGAAAAAAAGGGGGCTCTGCGCGTTTCGTGGGTTCTTTCCACTCATCAGGAGCCAATGTAGGGTACATATACTTGTATCTGCAAAAAAAATGCATATATATGTAATCTGGTAATTAGATGCAAAAAAAGAGAGAGGAGAAGGAAAAGGGGAGGGGGAACCCCCCCCCCCCCCCCTGGTTACTCACAAGTCAGCTGTAAGTTTCATATGGGGTGCTGAGAGCCGAAAAAATAATGGGGGACTCATCTCCGGGAGCTGTGGCAGAGGACAACGGCATGAAGACAACACCAGCAGTAACAAATAAACTACCATGGGAGTGGGATCTCCATTGGAAATCAAAATTGATGTAGTGTGTGTCACAAAGGACACTCTGTGGAGAGTATATATATATATATATATATATATATATATATATATATATATATATATATATATATATATATATCTCAATGTATATATTTGTACCAAGTGTCACTAATGAGCAATACTATTATATTATATATTAATATTCACTGTATATTGATATGACTCAACATGTGTATATGTACTATAGCACCCTGGTCCTAAACAGGGCTGCTAATAAATCTAGTTGTGCTAGGTGGTAACTAGCCTGGCTAATTGGTAGGTTGATCTACTGATTTCTAAGAGTTTTAGTGTAGTCTCTCTCTTCTGTCAATAGGTGGCACTGTTGCCTTTGGCATTGGAATGATGGATTACCATAAATTCAGGTGATGGGTAAATAGGTTGTCTCAGGCAATCAGCAGGAGTTTCTTTAACCGCTTTAACCCGTCACTTCTTAAGAAAGACGAAGTGGCAAATCTGCCTCTCAGTATAAAAGAATAAATCCGCGCTTAGGACAGAGTAAGGGCTGCTGCCTATCTCTAATTAGTACCCGTAAGGGTCTAATTGTATAATAGATAAGTGAAATGAGACCATAAACGGCGCTGCCCTCTATGCCAATTAATGGGTGCCAAGTGAAAAAAATAAATCACAAGGTTCACACTGAGTCAAAATGACTACGATACATAAAAACTCCACCGATATCAAAACCTACTATAGTTTAGGCCAAAAAATGAAACATATATATGGGGATAAGCAAAATAGCAGAATCACCAATAATAAATGTTGCTAAAATAAGATGTGTTCCCCCTGTGGGGTATAAGTGTCATCCAGGGTGAGAATATACCTGAGTGATGAGATAAATAATCCCTAAGTTTAGACAGTTAAAGTGAGACAGTGCAAACCAAAAAATGGTGTAAAAAAGAAATAACTTTTTACCCCAAACATTCAAAAGTATTGGGACAAAATGGCGCCAAAAAATATTCAAAAGTATTGGGACAATAGTAAGAAAAAATGAGTGTTATACAAATAGGTATGATGAATATAGTCAGTGTAGTGTCTACATGTCCCCTTCCATGTATGTATGCAGGAAATCCTACAAATAATTGTGTCTGACCCCAATATTCAAAAGTATTGGGACAGTAAGACGTTTAAAAAATGTGCGATGTGATATGTCCTTGTGTGCGGAACGTGAGTTGTCCTTAAGTGTGATAAACAAATAATATTTAAACCTCTCCCAATGGTAAATTACAGTTCATAAAAAGTATATACAGGTAATTAAATATCTTAAGTATATAACAGATAGTAAGGTTAATTTATAAGAAGTTCATATGTATGATCCATCCAGGACAAATGTTGTTAACCAGTAGGGAAAACAAAGTTTGGCTGAGAATGCTGTTTTTTTCACCCAAAAGGTTACACCATGGTGACTTCTGTGCGATAATTTCATAAGGTGACTTGAAGTGCTCGCCCCCCTCTGCTGCCCCACTCACCAGAAATAATCACCCCTGCAGGGGTACCGAGCAACAAAGTGGGTGCCTCAGGGCGAGAGATGTTCACTTCCACAGTGCTTCCTTCTCCTGTGTTTTGTACGATCCTTATAGCTGTTCCGGGATAACTGTGTGCTCTGACATGACCATTCTACTCCAGCAGTAAACCACCTTAAGCTGTTAAACACTCCGGGAGTCCAGAGAAAAGAGAAACACAAGGGGCTGCCTTTGTGAAGTATGTCAAAGTATTTATTCCTTAAAAGTAAATCCAATCCAAACAATGCAAGCCAAAATGTACATAAAAAACAGCGCTGTAAGCAAGGGGGGAACCAGCAGCGATATACAAGCGTGCGTCCCAGCTTGCGTTCCAGCGTCCACTTCCGGGTATGACGTGTGAGCGTGACTCCGCCTTACGCGTTTCGTCATAGGACGTTTTCCTATGACGAAACGCGTAAGGCGGAGTCACGCTCACACGTCATACCCGGAAGTGGACGCTGGAACGCAAGCTGGGACGCACGCTTGTATATCGCTGCTGGTTCCCCCCTTGCTTACAGCGCTGTTTTTTATGTACATTTTGGCTTGCATTGTTTGGATTGGATTTACTTTTAAGGAATAAATACTTTGACATACTTCACAAAGGCAGCCCCTTGTGTTTCTCTTTTCTCTGGACTCCCGGAGTGTTTAACAGCTTAAGGTGGTTTACTGCTGGAGTAGAATGGTCATGTCAGAGCACACAGTTATCCCGGAACAGCTATAAGGATCGTACAAAACACAGGAGAAGGAAGCACTGTGGAAGTGAACATCTCTCGCCCTGAGGCACCCACTTTGTTGCTCGGTACCCCTGCAGGGGTGATTATTTCTGGTGAGTGGGGCAGCAGAGGGGGGCGAGCACTTCAAGTCACCTTATGAAATTATCGCACAGAAGTCACCATGGTGTAACCTTTTGGGTGAAAAAAACAGCATTCTCAGCCAAACTTTGTTTTCCCTACTTGGTTAACAACATTTGTCCTGGATGGATCATACATATGAACTTCTTATAAATTAACCTTACTATCTGTTATATACCTAAGATATTTAATTACCTGTATATACTTTTTATGAACTGTAATTTACCATTGGGAGAGGTTTTAATATTATTTGTTTATCACACTTAAGGACAACTCACGTTCCGCACACAAGGACATATCACATCGCACGTTTTTTAAACGTTTTACTGTCCCAATACTTTTGAATATTGGGGTCAGACACAATTATTTGTAGGATTTCCTGCATACATACATGGAAGGGGACATGTAGACACTACACTGACTATATTCATCATACCTATTTGTATAACACTCATTTTTTCTTACTATTGTCCCAATACTTTTGAATATTTTTTGGCGCCATTTTGTCCCAATACTTTTGAATGTTTGGGGTAAAAAGTTATTTCTTTTTTACACCATTTTTTGGTTTGCACTGTCTCACTTTAACTGTCTAAACTTAGGGATTATTTATCTCATCACTCAGGTATATTCTCACCCTGGATGACACTTATACCCCACAGGGGGAACACATCTTATTTTAGCAACATTTATTATTGGTGATTCTGCTATTTTGCTTATCCCCATATATATGTTTCATTTTTTGGCCTAAACTATAGTAGGTTTTGATATCGGTGGAGTTTTTATGTATCGTAGTCATTTTAAATCCGCCTCTCAGACCACTTTTATCAGTTAGAGAATCGTCGGCTGAAAAAAATTCTGGAGTTATGTCTCACTTGCCCCTCCCCCACGATGCTAATAAAGCATAGATTGTACTCCGTTAGCCTCTTCCCTGGCTGGGGAAAGTGACAGCTATACCTGGAATAGATATAATACACATTATTTCTGGGTTCTTAGAGGAAATCGGTGAATGGATGTTCACTGGTCTCCCTCCCCTCTACCAGGCACCCGCCTTAGGGTTCCAGGGCTCTCAGGTGGGAGCATGGAGCCTGTGAAACATAGCAGGGTCATTTCTGATGTTCCTCCAACACCCATGTAGGATGGAGACCTACCTTAATGGATGATACACATGGCAGTGTTTTCTTCATTCAGTAGAGGGTTTTATATCTTGAGGATATTCATCTGGAGTCTATATGTGGGGCAAATGATGCCTGGATCTGGGTCATATAATTCATAGTGGTTTCACAGCTTATATAGAGCTTTTATAAGTATGTTAGTCCAGTCATTCTTAAACAACCGTTACACCAGCCATTCTCAACCAGCCATTAGACCAGCTTTTAGACCAGCCATTCTCAATCAGCTGCTATACCAGCTATTCCCAATCAGCCATTAGATCAGCCATTCTCAGCCAGCCATTAGACCAGCCTTTCTCAACCAACCGTTAGACCAGACATTCTCAACCAGTTGTTAAACCAACCATTCTCAACCAGCCATTAGACCAACCATTCTCAACCAGCCATTAGACCAACCATTCTCTACCAGCCATTAGACCAGCCAGCCTCAACCAGCCATTAGACCAACCATTCTCAACTAGGGATCCTCCAGAGGTTGCTAGGGGTTCCTTGGGTTGTGGCAGATAAGCTGTGGCAGACAATATAATGGGCCCTCCTTTCACTGACCTCCAACACAAGGGAACAATGCCCTTCTGTCATTGACCACCAATGTGCAACATGCAAGTCTATGTAGACTAGCATTTCTCAACCAGGGCTCTGTAAAATTCTAGGGGTTCTCCAGAGGTTGCTAGGGGTTCATTGAGTAGTGGTGGGTATAATTCACCACCTGATGTTACCTTCATAGCTTTAGCTTCAATGCCACTCTGCAGAACCAATGGTACAGAACCACTGGAATTTCTCCTCTCTTTTCTCAGGTAAGTGACCACTGACACCACTAAAGTGTGGCATTCTTTTTACTGACCACCAATGTAAGGAGTATTTTCCCACTGATCATCAATGTAAGGATCATTCTTCCCACTGATCATCAATGTAAGAATCATTCTTCCCACTGATCATCAATGTAAGGATCATTCTGCCCACTGTATCCCAATAAATGGGGCCACTATGCTGACCACCAGTATAATGGGCCTCCCTATGCTGTTCTCCAACACAAGGGAATCCTTCTCTCATTTACCACCAATGTGCAATACGCAAGTCTATATAGACCAGCCTTTCTCAACCAGGGTACTGTGAAACTTCAGGGTTTCTCCAGAATTTGCTAGGTTTTCCTTGAGTAGTGGCGGATATAACCCACCTGATGGTAACTTCATAACTCTGGCTTGAATACCACTCTGCACAACCAGTAGTACCGAATCACTGGAATTTCTCTTCCCTTTGCTCAGCAAAGTAACCACTGACACCAATGATCCTGTTAGCTGTCTGTAAAGGGTAGCATTCTTTCCATTGGCCACCAATGTAAGGAGCATTCTTTCCACTGACCACCAATGTAAGGAGCATTCTTTCCATTGGCCACCAATGTAAGGAGCATTCTTCTCACTGATCACCAATGTAAGGAGCATTCTTCCCACTGACCACCAATGTAAGGAACATTCTTCCCACTGATCACCAATGTAAGGAACATTCTTCCCACTGACCACCAATGTAAGGAGCATTCTTCCCACTGACCACCAATGTAAGGAGCATTCTTCCCACTGATCACCAATGTAAGGAGCATTCTTTCCATTGGCCACCAATGTAAGGAGCATACTTCCCATTGTTCTCCTATGTGAAGAGGTACTACTTTGGCCACCATCCTTTCCATCAATCACCAATGTTATGAGCATTCTTCCCACTTACTACCAATGTAAGGAACATTCTTCCCACTTACTACCAATGTAAGGAGCATTCTTCTCACTGATCACCACTGTAAGGGGCATTCTTCTCACTGACCACCAAGGTGTGGGAGCATTCTTTCCATTAACACCCAGAATAAGTGAACCCTTCTCTCGTTGACCACCAACCTAATGTGACTAATGTACCACAAGTGGTATACAGTACATAATTATTTTTAGCTCTGTTTCCCCAGGACCTCAACATTATTTCAAGGGTCTCTCCGTGGTATTAAGGATAAGAAAGGCTGATGTAAACTTCTTTTCTTTTTTTTTTTATGTTTTTAAAGCAATATGATAATTTAAGCTATTTTAGAAACAATTTTGTTTAGTAAATTAAATAAAAAATATTTGTATTTTTCTATATATTTGGCTGATACCTAAAAGTTTTTTGTCGTTTTTTTTGTCGTTTTTTTTATTACTATGTTTAGAGTTATTGTAATTTTTTTCTTGCTGAAATCTGAACAAATGATACGAAATGACTTCATCTAAGAAATTTCACAACCTAAAACCTGGTCATTTAGGGCTATTATAGAAATAATTTTGTATAGTAAATTAAATACAAAAAGAATTGTATTTTTCTTTATATATGGTTGTGATACCTAAAACTTTTTATCATTTTTTTTTCAATTTTCTTGTAGTTTTATTTTTTACTGTTTTTATCACTATGTTTGGAGTTCGTGTAACTTTTTTATTGCTGAAATCTGCACTTCACCCAAGAAATTTCACAACCTCAAACTCTCCTTTTTTTTTTACAAAGTTTCTCCCACGAGCTGTCCCACCTCCTCTGGTTTGAAGACTCTGTGTTCCTCTTCATGTTCCCCAGCCTCCTCATTGGTTGGCCCTCAGCCTCCAAACCTCTCCGATTGGCTGCTTTCAGCTGTTCACGCGCTGAACATGAAGCTTCTGCGTGGTGTAAAGTCTTCTCATTGTCTGCAGGCCACAAATAACACATGTTATGTCTTTGAGTCTTCACTTCCTCCACTGAGTCATAATAATACAAAACAAGGTTATTGCCGAACCCGCGAGCTGTCAACAATGATCCAGCACAGGAAGGAGTGGAGGGTCAGGGAAGGTGACACAGGGGCACAATTGGGATACAGGGACAGAGCGTTGTCCCCCTATAACAGGAAGTGTCTGAACATGACAGATCAATTCATTGCATTTCACTTTTTAATTTTTATTTTGCTAAATCACTGTGTATCATAAGAAGTCTACATGTTGTCTTTTAGAAATGACTGTTTTTGTTTTTTTCATCCTTTGTTGCATCTCAGTGCTTCTGATCTCCTGCGGCCTTTTTGCAGCCACTTCTCACCTACGTGCCCTTCAGTGATTGCTGCATGGCATGTCCAAGAGTTTCCTGATGGTGACAACATTAGGCCATGCCTCTGTAAACAGCTTTGGCATGACGGCTTGTAGCCTAAGCTGACCTGAGAGGGTCACTAGGGTTGGTGTCACCCAGTGCGGTAAAACATGGTGTCACCCCCCCCCCCCCTGTAGGGCACTGAGCAGGCTAGCGCATCGGCCAGGCTCAACCCCCATTATTGTCCTCAGTAACCCAATTCCTGTCATATTACTGTCCTTAGCCCCCCCCCCAATAATAGAACCCCCCATTAATGTCCTCAGTCCCCCCCATTATGTCCTCAATGACCCAATTACTGTCCTCAGGCCGCACCACACCAATAATGTCCTGAGTCTTCCCCATTATGTCCTTAATTACCCAATTACCATCCTCAGGCCCCCATTACTGTCCTGAGGCCCCTGTTACTATCCTCAGGCCCCTCAACAATATGTCCTCAGTCCCCCCCCCCCCCATTATGTCCGCAATGACTGTCCTCAGGCCCCCTGAGTCCTCCCCATTATGTCCTCAATTACCCAATTACTGTCCCCAGCCCCCCCAATCATGTACTGAGTCCCACCCATTGTGTCCTCAATGACCCAATGACTGTCCTCAGGCCCCCCAATAATGTCCTGAGTCCCCCATTATGTCCTCAATTACCCAATTACTATCCCCAGGATACCATTACTGTCCTCAGGCCCCTATTACCATCCTCAGCCCCCCCAATAATGTTCTCATCCCCCCCATTATGTCCTCAATGACCCAATTACTGTACTTAGGCCCCCATTACTGTTCTCAGGTCCCCCCCCAAATAATGTCCCCAGTCATCCCCGTTATGTCCTCAATGACCCAATGACTGTCCTCAGGCCCCCCAATAATGTCCTGAGTCCCCCCCATTATGTCCTCAATTACCCAATTACCATCCCCAGGATACCATTACTGTCCTCAGGCCCCTATTACCATCCTCAGCCCCCCCCCAATAATGTCCTCATCCCCCCCATTATGTCCTCAATGACCCAATTACTGTACTTAGGCCCCCATTACTGTTCTCAGGTCCCTATTACTGTCCTCAGGTCCCCCCCAAATAATGTCCCCAGTCATCCCCATTATGTCCTCAATGACCCAATTACTGTCCTCAGGCCCCCCAATAATGTTCTGAGTCCCCCCCCCCCATTATGTCCTCAAATAATCAATTACTGTCCTCAAGCCCCCAACACTGTCTTTTAGGCCCCTACTACTATCCTCAGGCCCCTAATAATGTCCTCAGCCCCCCCCCCATTATGTCCTCAATGACCCTATTACTGTCCTCAGGCCCCCCTTCCCCCCCCATTAATATCCTCAGTGACCCCATTAATGTCCTCAGCCCTCCCCCCATTATGTCCTCAATGACCCAATTACCATCCTCAGGCCCCCATTACTGTCCTCAAGCCCCTGTTACTATCCTCAGGCCCCCCAACAATGTCCTCAGTCTCCCCCCCATTATGTCCTTAATGACCCAATTACTGTCCTCAGGCCCCCCCCCCCCAATATTGTCCTGAGTATCCCTCATTATGTGCTCAATGACCCAATACTGTCCTCAGCCCCCCCCCCCCCCAATAATGTCCTCAGTCGCCCCCAATAATGTCCTCAGTTGCCTCCATTGTGTCCTAAATGCCCCCATTACTGTCCTCAGCCCCCGCAATAATGTCCTCAGTTGCCCCCACTATGTCCTCAATGACCAATTACTGTCACCAGCCCCCCCCCCCCCCAATCATGTTCTGAGTCCCCCCATTATGTCCTCAATGACCCAATGACTGTCCTCAGGCCCCATTACTGTCCTCAGGCCCCCCAATAATGTCCTCAGTACCCCCATTATGTCCTCAATGACCCCAATTACTATTCTCAGGCCCCCATTACTGTCCTCAGGCCCCCAATAATGTCCTCAGTACCCTCCATTATGTCTCAATGACCCAATTACTATCCTCAGGACCCCATTACTGTCCTCAGGCCCCTATTACTATCATCAGATCCCCCAATAATGTCCTCAGTCGCCCCATTATGTCCTCAATTACCCAATTATTGTCCTCAGGCCCCCATTACTGGCTTTAGCCCCCCCCCCCATAATGTCCTCAGCCCCCCCACCCCATTATGTCCTTGATGACCCAATTAATGTCCTCATTCCCCCCCAATAATGTCCTCAGTCCCCCCAATAATGTCCTCAGTGACCCCATTAACCACTCCAGTGTCAGAAGTTTTTTTCACCTTCATGCATAGGATGCATGAAGAAGAAAAAACACGCAGGTGTACAACCCATTTAAGGCTCCATTAACACTTGTACGCAGGGCCTAGACAAGGGAGGGGGGCAGGAGGGGGCAGCTGCCCTGGGCATTGTGGTATTATGTGAGGTGGGGGGCACCTCAAGGAGATTGGGGGAGGGGGAATTTGTAGGTGGCAGAGGATGGGAATTGTTCTAGGAGGGGAAATTAGGGGTGTGTGCTAGGAATGGTGATTTATGGGGGGGGGGGGGGAATCTGTGTTGGGAGGGGGACGGGGAAGAGGATTTGTGCTAAGAGAGGGGATTTGGGGGGGGGGGGGTTGTGCTAGAAGAAGTGATATGGTAGAGGGGGGTGGGATCTGTGCTAGGAGGGGAATTTTTTTTTGATGGGGGTATTTGTGTTAGTAAGGATGATTGAGGAGTATTTATGCTAGGAGGGACATTTTTGGGGAGGGGGAATTTGTAGGTGGCTGGGAATAGGAATTGTTCTAGGGGAGGATATTAGGAGTGCGTGCTAGGAATGGTGATTTACCGGGGGGGGGGGGAATCTGTGTTGGGAGGGGGGACGAGGATTTGTGCTAAGAGGGGGGATTTGGGGGGCAGTTTGTGCTAGAAAAAGTAATATGGTGGGGGGGGGGGGGACATTTGTGCTAGGAGGGAGGGAAACTTTTTTTTTTGTGGGGGGATGGGGGTATTTGTGTTAGTAAGGATGATTGAGGAGTATTTATGCTAGGAGGGGACATTTTTGGGGAGGGGGAATGTGTAGGTGGCTGGGAATAGGAATTGTTCTAGGGGAGGATATTAGGAGTGTGTGCTAGGAATGGTGATTTACGGGGGGGGGGGGGGTCTGTGTTGGGGGGGGGAAGGGGGAAGAGGATTTGTGCTAAGAGGGGGATTTGGGGGGCAGTTTGTGCTAGAAGAAGTAATATGGTGGGGGGGGGGGGGCATTTGTGCTAGGAGGGAGGGAATTTTTTTTTTTTTGGTGGGGGGATGGGGGGAATTTGTGTTAGTAAGGATGATTGGGCGGTAATAATGCTAGGAGGGGAAATTTTGGAGGAGGGGGAATTTGTAGGTGGCAGGGAATAAGAGGATTTGTGCTAGAAGAAGTGATATGGGGGGTGGGATTTTTGCTAGGAAGGGGACATTTTTTTTGGGGGGAGGAGGGATTTGCGCAGGGAGGGTGGATTTAGAGAGACAGCGGATTTGAGCTTAGAGGGGGATTGGGAAAGGATTTGTGCTGGTAGGGGGGTTTCAGCAAGGGGGCAGATTTATACTGGGTGGAGGGGGAATTAATGCTTGGGAGTAACCATGCAGATTAGTGCTTTTTTAGTGCTCAATTTTTTTTTGGGGGGGGGGGGGGATTTTTGCTGACACATAATGCTCATACATCTTGGGGGGGGGGGTGCAGTTTGGTATGTTTGCCCTTAGCTCTGGATGACCTTGTCCTGGCACTGCTTGTTTGACTCCAGAGTTGTGTGACTTGGATGTGGTTTGTTGTCCCTCTGCAAAGTTGCATGTAGAACATTCAGGTAGGACTTTGGTGGGTTAACATTGAAGTCTATGGCCCTCACGTTGCATGAAAGTCAGACCAAAGTAGGGTATGAACTACTATGAAGTTGGTTATCATTGGAAAACATGGAGGTACGACTTGTCATGCGACTTTGATGTATTGATTATAGAGAATGTGTATTGATTATAGAGAATGTATATTGATTATGGAGAATGTGTATTGATTATAGAGGATGTATATTGATTATAGAGAATGTATATTGATTATGGAGAATGTGTATTGATTATAGAGAATGTATATTGATTATGGGGAATGTGTATTGATTATGAAGAATGTGTATTGATTATAGAGAATGTATATTGATTATGGAGAATGTGTATTGATTATAGAGAATGTATATTGATTATAGAGAATGTGTATTGATTATGGAGAATGTGCATTGATTATTGAGAATGTGTATTGATTATGGAGAATGTGCATTGATTATTGAGAATGTGTATTGATTATGGAGAATGTGTATTGATTATAGAGAATGTGTATTGATTATAGAGAATGTATATTGATTATGGGGAATGTGTATTGATTATGAAGAATGTTTATTGATTATAGAGAATGTGTATTGATTATAGAGAATGTGTATTGATTATGAAGAATGTGTATTGATTATGAAGAATGTGTATTGATTATAGAGAATGTGTATTGATTATGAAGAATGTGTATTGATTATGAAGAATGTGTATTGATTATAGAGAATGTATATTGATTATGGAGAATGGGTATGGATTATGAAGAATGTTTATTGATTAACAAGAATGTGTATTGATTATAGAGAATATATATTAATTATGGAGAATGTGTATTGATTATAGAGAATGTGTATTGATTATAGAGAATGTTTATTGATTAACAAGAATGTGTATTGATTATAGAGAATGTATATTGATTATGGAGAATGTGTATTGATTATGAAGAATGTTTATTGATTAACAAGAATGTGTATTGATTATAGAGAATATATATTAATTATGGAGAATGTGTATTGATTATAGAGAATGTGTATTGATTATAGAGAATGTTTATTGATTAACAAGAATGTGTATTGATTATAGAGAATGTTTATTGATTATGGAGAATGTGTATTGATTATGGAGAATGCGTATTGATTATAGAGGATGTATATTGATTATGGAGAATGTGTATTGATTATAGAGAATGTGTATTGATTATAGAGAATGTGTATTGATTATAGAGAATGTTTATTGATTAACAAGAATGTGTATTGATTATAGAGAATGTATTTTGATTATGGAGAATGTGTATTGATTATGAAGAATGTTTATTGATTAACAAGAATGTGTATTGATTATAGAGAATATATATTAATTATGGAGAATGTGTATTGATTATAGAGAATGTGTATTGATTATAGAGAATGTTTATTGATTAACAAGAATGTGTATTGATTATAGAGAATGTTTATTGATTATGGAGAATGTGTATTGATTATGGAGAATGCGTATTGATTATAGAGGATGTATATTGATTATGGAGAATGTGTATTGATTATAGAGAATGTGTATTGATTATAGAGAATGTGTATTGATTATAGAGAATGTGTATTGATTGTACACACTTTCTGATGCCCCTTTTTATATTTGACTGTCATAGTTCAATGTGACTCTGAACAGCGTGAAGCGGCATCATATACACACGCGTTTTAATTCTATTATTATTATAATGATTTATTTATAAAGCCTTAAAGGCAAATCTAAGAGACACAAATGAATGCAGTGCAGTATTCATTAACATGTCATTACATTTCTTTATTTATTTTTATTTTTTCTTTATTAAATGCTTCAGTACCGCGCCTTTTTAACCCCCTTCCTGCCCAGGCCAATTTTCAGCTTTCAGCGCTGTCACACTTTGAATAACAATTGCGCGGTCATCCAACACTGTACCTACATGACATTTTTATCATTTTTTTCCCCACACAAATAGAGCTTTTTTGTGGTATTTTTTCACAGCTGATTTATTTATTTTTGAATTAATTATTATTTGAAAAAAAAAAAAAAAGTTTTTCTTAGTTTCTGTCAGAAAACTTTGTAAATAAGTAATTTTTCTCCTTCACTGATTGGCACTGATGAGACGGCACTGAAGGGCACTAATAAGGTGGCACTGATGAGGAGGCACTAATATGCAGTGCGGATGGGCACTGATAGGCATGGACTAGGGGGCCACTGCCATTCGCCGCCATTAGTCTATACTGCGGGTGGTTAGTGTACACTCACCTGACACTTTATTAGGTATGCCTTGCTAGTACCGGGTTGGACCCCCTTTTCCTTCAGAACTGTCTTAATTCTTGGTGGCGTAGATTCAACAAGGTGTTGGAAACATTCCTCAGAGATTTCGGTCCATAGTGACATGATAGCATCACGCAGTTGCTGCAGATTTGTCGGCTGCCCATCCATGATGTGAATCTCCCGTTCCACCACATCCCAAAGGTGTTCTATTGGATGAGATCTGGTGAGTGTGGAGGCCATTGGAGTGCAGGGACCTCATTGTCCAGTGGTGAGATGATTGGAGTTTTGTGACATGTTACATTATCCTGCTGGAAGGAGCTATCAGAAGATGGGTACACTGTAGTCATAAAGGGATGGACATGGTCAGCAACAAGACTCAGGTAGGTCGTGGTGTTTAAACAATGCTCAATTGGTAATAAGGGGCCCAAAGTGTGCCAAGAAAATATCCCCCACACCATTACACCACCAGCCTGAACCGTGGATACAAGGCAGGTAACACAAATTGCTAATCAGCCAATCACATGGCAGCAACTCAATCAATGCATTTAGGCATCTAGATGAGGTGAAGACGACTTGCTGAAGTTCAAACCGAGCTTTAGAATGGGGAAGAAAGGGGATTTAAGTGATTTTGAACGTGGCATGGTTGTTGGTGCCAGACGGGCTGATCTGAGTGTTTCAAAAACTGCTGATCTACTGGGATTTACATACACAACCATCCCTCGGGTTTACAGAGAATGGTCTGAAAAAGAGAAAATATCCAGTGAGCGGCAGTTGTGTGGCGGAAAATGCCTTGTTGTGGTCAGAGGAGAATGGGCAGACTGAACAGGAAACTGAGGCTACAATTGGCACAGGCTCACCAAAAGTGGACAATAGAAGATTGGAAAAACGTTGTCTGGTCTGATAAGTCTCGATTTCAGCTGCGACATTCAGATGGTCGGGTCAGAATTTGGTGTAAACAACATGAAAGTATGGATCCATCCTGCCTTGTATCAATGGTTCAGGCTGGCGGTGTAATGGTGTGTGTGGGGGGGGGGGGATATTTTCTTGGCACACTTTGGGCCCCTTAGTACCAATTGAGCAACATTTAAAAACCACGACCTACCTGAGTATTGTTGCTGACCATGTCCATCCCTTTATGGCTACAGTGTCCCCATCTTCTGATGGCTCCTTCCAGCAGGATAATGCACCATGTCACAAAGCTCCAATCATCTCACCACTGGACAATGAGGTCTCTGTACTCCAATGTCCTCCACACTCACCAGATCTCAATCCAATAGAACACCTTTGGGTAGGGTTGCCACCTCATCCCTTTAAACCATCTCAAATCATCTCACCCCTGGACAATGAGGTCACTGTACTCCACACTCACCAGATCTCAATCCAATAGAGCACCTTTGGGATGTGGTGGAACGGGAGATTCGCATTATGGATGTGCAGCCGACAAATCTGCAGCAACTGCGTGATGTTATCATCTCACTATGGACCAAAATCTCTGAGGAACGTTTCCAACACCTTGTTGGATCTTTGCCATGAAGAATTAAGGCAAAAGGGGGTCCAACCCGGTACTAGCAAGGTGAACCTAATAAAGTGGCCGGTGAGTGTGTTTGTATTTAGCTCTTCATTCGGAATTCAGCTGGTAGACAGACAGATTTGGGAGCAAAATTAAGAAGTGTCCTCATAGGACCGTTTTGTGCGATGTCATTGGCCATGACATTTTTTTTGGGTGGCTTGTCATTGGCCCGGTGATTTACGGAGACAAATGGCGGTATTGGAGAGCAGGAAACAGGTGGACGCACCTCTCCGCTTACCACCGGCTTAGGACATAACCTGGGCTGACTTCTAGGTTACCCATACAAGGAAAAAATGCATTAGCAGCCAGAAATTCCAGCAGGATAGTCCAGAGCCAGCGGTGGTCCACGCCACGGCCTGGCTTCCCATTGGCTGGGGAAGAAGATGAGGGGGCCTCTGATTGGCTGCTGCTCATTGTTCACTCGCCTGCTGCGTGATACAGGGGGGGGGGTTTGGCTGCTGCTGCTCGATGAGACTTCCTCCCTTTTTCAGGGACGGGCTGCACACAGCTGCAGTTTCTATAACTAGACGATCAACATTTTTTTTCTGGGTGACGGACCGAGCTGTCCTGTTATGATATGTAATTTAAAAAAACATATGAGCCGCAAATACAGCTGTAATCTCGCCCAATCCTGGGAGGGGGTCGGCTGTCTGGAGCCGACGCTAAGCCAGACCTTAACTCGTTTCGGGGACAGGAGGCTTAAAGGAGGACTCCAGGCCTTCCCTTCGGGCTTGCACAGTTGTGCCGACTCCTCTTCTGGATTGAAATGGCTTACTCTGATTTCACTGCACACTGTGAGCTTCTCATAATGTGCATTAGAAGACAGAGTCGCCTAATTTCTTCTAGCTCTTACGTGCAGTCTCTGATCATCTCCTGTAGTATGTCTGCAGTCTCTGACCATCTCCCATATCATGTCCGCAGTCTCTGTCCATCTCCTGTATTATGTCTGCAGTCTCTGACCCTCTCCTGTATTATGTCTGCAGTCTCTGACCATCTCCTGTAGTATGTCTGCAGTCTCTGACCCTTTCCTGTATTATGTCTGCAGTCTCTGACCATCTCCTGTATTATGTCTGCAGTCTCTGACCATCTACTGTAGTATGTCTGCAGTCTCTGTCCATCTCCCATATCATGTCTGCAGTCTCTGTCCATCTCCTGTATTATGTCTGCAGTCTCTATCCATCTCCTGTATTATGTCTGCAGTCTCTGACCATCTACTGTAGTATGTCTGCAGTCTCTGTCCATCTCCCATATCATGTCCGCAGTCTCTGTCCATCTCCTGTATTATGTCTGCAGTCTCTGTCCATCTCCTGTACTATGTCTGCAGTCTCTGACCATCTCCTGTATTATGTCTGCAGTCTCTGACCATCTCCTGTATTATGTCTTCAGTCTCTGACCATCTCCTGTACTATGTCTGCAGTCCCTGACCATCTCCTGTAGTATGTCTGCAGTCTCTGACCATCTCCTGTATTATGTCTGCAGTCTCTGACCATCTCCTGTACTATGTCTGCAGTCTCTGACCATCTCCTGTATTATGTCTGCAGTCTCTGACCCTCTCCTGTATTATGTCTGCAGTCTCTGACCATCTCCTGTATTATGTCTGCAGTCTCTGTCCATCTCCTGTACTATGTCTGCAGTCTCTAACCATCTCCTGTATTATGTCTGCAGTCTCTGACCATCTCCTGTATTATGTCTGCAGTCTCTGACCATCTCCTGTATTATGTCTGCAGTCTCTGACCATCTCCTGTAGTATGTCTGCAGTCTCTGACCATCTACTGTAGTCTGTCTGCAGTCTCTGTCCATCTCCCATATCATGTCCACAGTCTCTGTCCATCTCCTTTATTATGTCTGCAGTCTCTGATCATCTCCTGTAGTATGTCTGCAGTCTCTGACCATCTCCTGTATCATGTCTGCAGTCTCTGACCATCTCCTGTATCATGTCTGCAGTCTCTGAGCATCTCCTGTATCATGTCTGCAGTCTCTGATCATCTCCTGTAGTATGTCTGCAGTCTCTGACCATCTCCTGTATCATGTCTGCAGTCTCTGATCATCTCCTCTATCATGTCTGCAGTCTCTGACCATCTCCTGTATCATGTCTGCAGTCTCTGATCATCTCCTGTATCATGTCTGCAGTCTCTGATCATCTCCTGTATTATGTCTGCAGTCTCTTTTCATCTCCTGCATGCTGGGGTAATTGCCACCTGAGGCTGCCATGTTTGCCCTTCCACTCCTTCCCTGGAGACAGGGCTGGACTAGGATAAAATTTGTCCCTGGACCTCATTCAGACCGGCCCACTTTAATTTTGCAAACATGCACAAAAACAGTATATACACTATACACAATTGCGAAAAAATGCCCCTCCTTACATCAGAGTCCCCAGGGAGCCCCCCTTACATCAGGGTCCCCAGAGAACCCCCTTACATCAGAGTCCCTAAAGAGCCCCTCCCCCCTTACACCAGGGTCCCCAGAGTGCCCCCCTTACATCAGGGTCCCCAGAGAGCCCCCCCTTACATCAGGGTCCCCAGAGAGCCCCCCCTTACATCAGAGTGCTGAGAGAGCCCCCCTTACATCAGCATTTCTAGAGAGCCGCTGCTTTGCATTAGGGTCCCCAGAGAGCCCCCCTTACATCAGGGTCCCCAGAGAGCCCCCCCTTACATCAGAGTCCTCAGAGAGCCCCCCTTACATCAGCATTTCCAGAGAGCCCCTGGTTTGCATTAGGGTCCCCAGAAAGCCCCCCTTACATCAGGGTCCACAGAGAGCCCCCCTTACATCAGGGTCCACAGAGAGTCCCTTATATCAGGGCCCCCAGAAAGCCCCCTCTTACATCAGTGTCCCCAGAGAGCCCCCCTTACATCAGGGTCCCCAGAGAGCCTCCCCTTACATCAGGGTCCCCAGAGAGCCTCAGCCTTGCATGAGGGTCCCCAGAGAGCTCCCCCCCCCTTACATCAGGGTCCCCAGAGAGCCTCCCCCTTACATTAGGGTCACCAGAGATAATGTAATCTCTCTGCTGCCCCCGACTGCACCAGAGTCCTGGCAACCAACTCAGAATGCTGTCATGTGCCTGAGGTTGCCATTTTTGCTCCCAACTTACCTGGAAACATTCAAAAGCTGTTACAATCTCTGCCATACTGTGTCCCATAGGCACTCCAGATGCCACCCCATTGTTGCCCCCTTCCTTTTTCGTTGCTAGGATGCTGGCACAGCAACCAATGATGTTGTGGCCCAACTGCCAGCGTTCTAGTAACCAAGGATGCTGTGCAACCGTGCATCCTGCACTGCAAAGTGTTATTGGTTGCTAGGACTCAGGAGACTGGACTGAACAGTGTCATTGGTTGTTAATGATGATGATGCTGTATAGCCCAGCCGCCAGCAACCTAGCAACCAACTCTGAACGCTGTCTTGTGCACACAGGAGAACATTACTGAGCTCCAGTGAGGACAGGGTGTTCAGTATTGACATTCTGACCTCAGTGACACCGAGTGCTGCCTGAGGCGTTCACCTAACTTTGCCTCTTTAGTGGGACACCTCTACTTATAGGGCCCAGTCCTCACCCGTGACATGTTAGGGGTGGGATTTTTACTTTCAAAAGATTTTTACTTTCCAATAAAAGAACAACAAAAGTAAAATGCATACACTTATTCCTGTGTGACAATATTGGGTTTGTTGAGAATATACTTAGAGGATGTAAAAGGACATGGTACCTATGAGCCAATGAGTTGTGTTCCTCGTATTGCCCCAGTTTTATGGATCCGATTGTGGAGATCAGGAGAATATTCCGGGCACCCCTTTTGGGGATCATGCTGTGCCCAGGGAACACCCCCTTTATGCCCCCATGGGAGATACTGGCTGGGGATTCACGACAATCGAAGCTGCCGGGGAGGGAACATTGGAGCCGAGGCATCATGCTCTTTTGGTGGGGACCTTTTGTAGAGTCTTCTCAGGGGTGGTTGTATCACAGGTACCCTTACTGAGAAGAGAAGGTGTGAAGTGTATGGTGTAAAGGGGGAAGGGAGGGAGAGAGGTAGGAAAAGAGGAGAGAGAGAGGTAGAAAGAGAAGCCAAGCAGCAGGAAGGGAGTGGGGGGACAAGTTTGTTAAGCCTGTACCCCAGGGATGAGAGCGATACCCATATATTTAGCCCACGGTTCCCAAGTGGCTTCAAACTCACTGGTCTTATCCAAGAGGATGCTGGTGAGTTTTTCCTGGGACATAATCCACGAGATTTTGCATTTGGTGGCCAAGAGGGAGACCCTGGGTTGTTTCCACGCTTTATCTATTGTCAGCTTCGCTCCCAGCAACATGAAGGGTATCAATTCGCCTGTGGATTTAGACGTCTTGGGAAGGTTAGCGTTCAGTAGGGCAATAGCCGGGGTTTTTGGAATCTGGTGGGTTGTTACCCTTTGGATCAAGGCAAACATCCTGTTCCAGTATGACCTTATTCTGGAAATTACCACCAAGTGTGGAGGGGTGGGATCTTTATGTTTATAGTCAACCTTAGTTTTTTTTGTTTTCAAATAGTTTTATTGAGAGTAACAAAATCAGTACACAAAATAGATATACATGTACATCCTTCAGAGTCATAGGGATATCCTTTAAAACAATATGATGAGGTGTAGGCATGATAGGCTATAAGACCGTCCTGAATTCACAGTGGCCCAATACATTCTGTTCATGACTCACATGAAATTATCACCCTGAAGGGTATCTATTCTGGTAAAATAATAAAAGAAAAAATAAGAAGAGAAAAAAAACTTTGATTGGGTAGCAGGCAGATAATGCATACAGAATTCAGGGGGATGCCACAGGCTTAGGATAGGCAAAGATAATCCAACAATATGTGGAAAGTTCCTTTAATTAAGACAAATCCAACAGGCTAATTCCCAAATGTTAGGAGGTGTGGTTTACAAAAGTACTATTATGAAAGCAGAAGATAAAAAAAAGAAATATTAATGTGGCTCTGTAATCATTAATACATCATGACATTTTTTAAATACAATCAGTGTAAGCACCTAAATGTGACCTGCTATCCGCCTATTGCAGTCCCTGTACAGCAGGGCTGGAGTGTGAGAGAAAGAAGCAGCACAAGCAGCCCATCGATTCATATATTGATAGAACGAGAGTGCAGAGAGTCAGAGAAATGAGCCCATCATTGTCCTGCTTCTCATATCACTCTCTAATCACAAGCTTGGGGCCAGTCCCGTGTTCTGCCGAGAAAGTTCCACTCGGCGGATAAGTTCCCCCCTCTACTGCGCCTGCGCAGTAGTATCCGGCGGAAATAGCCGAAGCAAAACAGCTGAAAATCAGCTGTACACGGCGCCTGTAAGAGGGCCCCTCGCGGGCTCGCTTCGCTCGCCACACTTCGCTCGCCACACTTCGGGTACAGCCTCGCTGCGCTCGGCACTTTTAGATTCCCCCTCTAGGTCCACTTGGATGGTGGGGAAGGAACCTGGACCCAGAGCGCAGGCGCCGTGTACAGCTGATTGAAGCGTTTGAGCTTCGGCTATCTCTGGCGGCTGACAGTAGTTCATACTGCGCAGGCGCTGCGCCTGCGCAGTACAGGGGGGGAACTTATCCGCCGAGGGAACTTTCTCGGCAAGACACCGGGATGACCTGGTCTCAGAGGAAGTGGCTTGAATGATGCTGGCTATCAGACTGAGGACATCTACTGACAGAAAAAGAGTACTGCTGTAAAAAAAAATCTCTAAATTGATGGCAAATATTGCAGATAAAGCTGTTTTTTTCTTGTTTTGTTTTTAAGGACTATTCATTTGTATCTTATTTTTGGCTGGAGTTTTGCTTTAGAGCCCTTGCACACTGGGGCGGTTTGCAGGCGCTATTGCGCTAATAATAACGCCTGCAAACCGACCCGAAAGTGCCGCTGCTTGCATTCCAGTGTGAAAGCCCCGAGGGCTTTCACACTGGAGCGATGCGCTGGCAGGACGGTAAAAAAAGTCCTGCCAGCAGCATCTTCGGAGCGGTGAAGGAGCGGAGTGTATACCTCTCCTTTACCGCTCCTGCCCATTGAAATCAATGGGACGGCGCGGCTATACCGCCGGCAAAGCGCCTCTGCAGAGGCGCTTTGCGTTGGTATTTAACCCTTTCTCGGATGCTAGCGGGGGGTAAAACTGCCCCGCTGGCGGCCACATACCGACGGTAAAACGCCGCTAATAATAGCGGCGTTTTACCGCCGACGCCGCCCCCCGCCCCAGTGTGAAGGTTCTCTTAAGATCTATGATAATTGCATGTTGTCTAACAATGTCAAGAAAAACATGCTGGTGTTTGGAGTGTACATTTCCCGATGTTTAGAATATAAACAGTGGAAAAGAACAGAAGGCAGC